>JARBWK010000018.1:22368248-22499543 GCA_030556195.1 Anolis apletophallus
GAGAGTTTCCCATCACTGGGCCTCCTTCTCCCACAGAAAGCTTGGCTTGGGATGAAGGTTGGCTTGACCCTTACGACGAGACAGATAACCAGGTGCAAATGGAAAGCAGTGATAGCGAAACTTACGAACGGCCAGGGGGGAGAGGTTCACAGGATCCTTTGAGTGAAAACATGGAAGAGAGCGGCTGGGAAGAATCTAGGGAGGAGAGCTCTCACGGAGATAGGGCAGCAGATGTTGGGAGGCAAGGCCGTGCTTTCGATAGGAGACGGGACATCGAGACTAGCAGGAGGGGCTGGTACCATAGCCTAGACAGGCCGAGGTCCGTCAGCAGAGATTGGAGACGACGAAGCCTAGAGCGTCGGGGACCTCGGCAGAAAGATTAAGTATAGGATCCGTGGGAACGAATCCTCAGTACTTCGCCACGTCTCTTCTGAGCAGACGTGAAGCGAAGCTGGTCCACGGAGCCAAGTTGGCTAGTGGCTTACCAAGTCTTGCCTTGCATCTTGTACCTTGCCTTGTTCCTGAATCCGCATTGCTGAGCGGAGCCTTGCCAAGTCTTTTGGATACTTTACCAAGCTGTTATGGACATTTGATTACCTTTTGCCTTTGGATTTGCTTTTGCTATTTTTATGGACAATATACCTTTTGAACTGTTTTTATATTCAATAAAGTAGTTAGCCTTCAGTCCATCTCTGTGTGTGTGAGATTAAGGGGCCGGTCAAGTCCGTGCATCGTGACACATAGAAGAACGCAGGTCTCCCTTCTCACCTGCAATCGGTCACCGGTGATTTCGTTTGGCCCCCAATCTTTATTTATTTATTCATTTATTTATTGGGCTTCTATGCCGCCACTCCCGGGAGGCTCGGGGCGGCTCACAAGCGCCGGATAAAACCGCATTAAAAACAACATTATAAGTTAAAACATAGCACAAGAAAACACAATAAAATACAGCAAGTGTTAAAAACCTGGTGTGTAATACAACACAACAGGAACCAATTTACGTACAGGACGGGCTGCACATAGGTAAGACCTACAAGTCGAAGGCTTATTGGAATAAGTAGGTCTTGCAAGCCCGCCTGAAGGGGAGCAACTCCTGGCTGGCGCGCGTTTCCGCGGGGAGGGCATTCCATAACGTGGGTGCAATCACGGAGAATGCCCTTCTACGGGTTGCTGTCAACCTAGCCGACTTTGCAGAGGGGACGTCCAAGAGGTTAGTACCTTCCGACCGTAGTGATCTCGTAGGGCAATATGGGAAGAGACGGTCCCTCAGATACGCTGGCCCCAGGCCGTGCAAGGCCTTAAAGGTAAGTACCAACACTTTGAAGGCGATCCGGTGCTCGATTGGGAGCCAGTGCAGATCCTGCAAAGTAGGTGTTATGTGACTACCAGCTGGCGAACCAGATAGGAGTCGGGCGGCAGTCTTCTGCACCAGCTTGAGCTTCCGGGTCACCGACAGAGGAAGGCCAACGTAGAGCGCGTTACAGTAATCCAGTCTCGAGATGACCATGGCTTGGATCACCATGGCTAGGTCGTTCCGGGATAGATAGGGGGCCAGCCGCCCTGCCTGTCTGAGATGGAAAAAGGCAGACTTGCTGACCGCAGAGACCTGGGTCTCCATGGTCAGCTGGGAGTCCAAATGAACTCCCAAGCTCTTTACAGAAGGCGATGGGCATAACGCCACACCGTCCAGGGTCGGAAGCTGGACATCCCCATCACCCGGGCGACCCAGCCACAAGATCTCCATCTTCTTTTTCCAGCATGCGAGCTATTTACAATTAACCAAGTCAAAAAGATCACCTACATTATGCACCTGTGTGTTTTGTGCGCGCACGCATTTTCCCCGCAGTACAGCTTGCGCAAGCATGTACGCGCACACACTGTCCTCTGAAGGCCCAGGCTTCCTTACCGCCCGCCCCTCTCTCGCCCGGCTCCATGGCCCTCTTCTTTGGCCCCACCCCCTTCGCTTTGACCCCTACACGCAGTGCAGTGCGAAGACTGCAGTGCAAAGGCCTCCGCGTCCTCCGGCGGAGCCTCCCCGCCACCGCGGAAGAAAGCGTGGCAATTCATTCCAAACCCCTCCAGTATTTTCTGTCGGTCATGCGTGTTCTTTGTGCCAAGTTTGGCTCAAGTCCATTGTTGGTGGAATTCAAAACGCTCTTTGATCGTAGGTAAACCATAAATCCCAGGAACTAAAACTCCCAAATGAGAAGGGCTATTTTCTCAAAATTTCATTGGGCATGTTGAGTATTCGTGCCAAGTTTGGTCCAGATCCATAGTTGTTTGGGTTCTGTTTTCTCCAGATGTAGGCGAACTACATCTCCCCTAAATCCTCCCAAACCCGTCCAGTATTTTCTGTTGGTCACGTGGCTTCTCTGTGCCAAGTTTGGTCCAGTTCTGTAATTTGTGGGGGTCTCCGTGGTCTGTGGACGCCAGAGCTGAATCGATCGAAGGTACTGCAAATCCCATCATCCTCTGTCCATACTCCCCCAAACATATCGTTTTTGTGATTAATCACGATGCTTTAATTATGTTCAATTTGTAACCATGAAAATACATCCTGCATATTAGATATTTGCATTAGAATTCGTAAGCAGGCCCGGATTACCCATAAGGCCAACCTAGGCCATGGCCTAGGGGCGCAAGCCAAGGGGGGCGCAGTTCACGGAACCAAAAAAATGTTGAAACAAAAACGCAACGCGCTGCCTGCGCGCATGGAGATGACTCTCTCTCTCTATCGGGGGAAGGTGGGGAGAGAGCACTGCAAGGGGCGAGGAGGAGGAAATCGCGCCCCCCTTGCCCCCGCCCTCTTGTCAAAGAAGGAGGCCGTGAGGAGGCGGAGGGAAGCCCCCGGGCCGCTGCCGGGCATGCGCGGCATCCAGGAACATGGCGGAGGAGGCAGAGGCGCTCGCGTCCTCCTTCCTTGACAAGGCCAGGGGAGCCGTGCATGCTCGGTAGGAAGGTACGAGGAGGAGGGAAGCCCCCGTGGCCGCTGGCGGACATGTGCGGCACCCCAGGAACATGGCGGAGCCGGAGGAAGCAGAGGCGGCTTGAATCCCGGCGCAGTTGCCGCCCCGCAGCAGCCTTCACGCCGAAAGGCACACTGGTTGGGAAACACTGGTCCATACTATAGTATGGAAAAAGGAGACTGTTGGAATTAGCCAGGATTAATCTGCTGCTGCTTTTTCCTTTTGACTGAAAGGTTGGGGTGTGGAATCAGTGAAAGGGAAGGAAGGGCTTGGCTGTTCCCCCTCTCTCTCTTCTCTCCTTGCTCTTTTCCTTTTGGTGCCTCCAGTGGAAAGAAGGAAACCTTCCCCCTCTCTCTGCCTTGTACCTCCGTTCCTTCCCCCATCTGCCTTGTCCTGCTTTCCCCTCTCCACTCCTCCCCTTGGCTCAAGGATCCTGGGAGTCTGAGTGATGGGGGGGGGGGGTACGGTAGAGGTTAGCTTGGGGGCGTAATTCCAAAGTGTGGCCTAGGGCGCAAAAAGGTGTTAATCCGGGCATGTTCGTAAGAGGAGCAAAATTATTTACGAAGTAGCAACGAAAATATGGTTGGGGGTCACCACAACATGAGGAACCTTATTGAGAGGTCACGGCATTAGAAAGGTCGAGAACCACTGCATTTATACATATATATTTCTGTTTAATTGCTATTAAATTAAAATAATTAATTTCCAGGGAGGCGGTGAGTAATTTTTTTTCTGGAAAGGGGGCGGTAGGCCAAAAAAAAATGTTTGGAAACCACTGCTCTAGTACGTGAATAGATTTTGAATTCTTTTACTGGGACCAGTGACTCCCAGCCTTGCACTGGTTTGATGAGTGAAGCCACATCTCAGATTTCCTTGAATGTGTATCTCCGGGCGAAATGAGATTGCGTCTTTCTTATTTATTTTTATGCATGAGGTTGGGAGCTTGGCTGGGCCGAGCAACGCAATTAAAGCCAATGAATCCTTTCTCTGTTGACAAGGGCGAGTCATGGGTTTGGCGGCCTGTCTGCATAGTTAAGAAACCAACACTGTGTCTTACCGGGATCGTTTTCTACTTGGCATGCTAATGGCTCCCCAAAGGCTCAAGACGCTGGTGTTGCCGAGTGTTTTGAACAAGAATCTCATGATCGCAGATTAAAGAAAGCCGTGGAAGCTTGGCTGCCTTTGAGAGGTTCCAAAAAGGGATATTGCATACTATCGTCCAGACCAGTGTTTCCCAACCTTTTTTGAGCCGCGGCACACTTTTTACATTTGCAAAATCCTGGGGCACACCACCAACCAAAATGACACAAAATGACACTCTAACACAGTCATACATATAGTTAATATGTTTTTCAATGTATTTATACACTTAGTGTGTAACCTGGACCTGTTTCGATGAACACAACATAGATATCCTGGCAGGAATGGCAGAAAGACACAAACTTCCCACACATAACTCCCATAACCAAGAGAAAATGCTATAAGAGATTGGTGGGCATTGACCTTGAGTTATGGAGTTGTAGTTCACCTATATCCAGAGAGCACTGTGGACTGAAACAATGTTGGATCAGGACCAAACTTGGCATGAATACTCAATATGCCCAAATGTGAACACAGGTGGACTTTAGGGAAAATAGACCTTGACATTTGGGATTTATAGTTAACACACAATCAAAGAGCATCCTGAACTCTTGCAACAATGGAATTGAAGGAAACTTGGCATATTGAACTCTCATTACAAACAGAAATTACTGAAAGCAGGGCCGTAGCCAGGATATTGGTTCGGGGCTGAGTTTGGGTGGGGGGGGGCTGAGACTGGGTGGAAGAGGGTTTACCCTAGGAAATCTTTTGTATTGTTATCGCAATAACCCCATGAAGGTGGGATATAATGAGCATGGTGATCAGATCATGATATGAATAAACATAACAGTTTAAATAATGTACCAGTAAGGCCTTCTCGCGGATCACCCTGAGATTTTCCGGGGCTGAAGCCCCTTAGCCCCTGGCTACATGCCTGACTGAAAGGGTTTGCTTGGGAATTGACCTTGAGTTTGGAAGTTGTAGTTCACCTACACCCAGAGAGCAGGAGGGGGAAGAAAGGGTATTGGAGGTTCCAATTTCCCACGGCACACCTGGTGATTGCCACGGCACACTGGTTGGGAAACACTGGTCCATACTATAGTATGGACGAGCCCACTGTTGCGCAGCGGGTTAATCTGCTGAGCTGCTGAACTTGCTGACTGAAAGGTTGGTGGTTTGAATCCAGTGAGCGGGGTGAGCTCCCGCCGTTAGCCCCAGCTTCTGCCAACCTAGCAGTTTATAAATATTTTAATAATAATAATAACCACCAATCAAAATGACACAAATGACACTCTGACTCAGTAATACATATAGTTAATATGTTTTTAAATGTATTTATACACTCAGTGTGAAACCTGGGCCTGTTTCGATAAACACAACATAGATATACTTTGGTGTTCTTGATGTTCAATGAGAGGCCGAGCTTCTCATATGCTTCTGCAAAGGTGTTTAGAGTGGCTTGCAGGTCTTCTAAATGTGCACAGACTATGTTATCATCGGCATATTCGAGTTCTATAACAGACGTTGTTGTGATCTTGGTTTTGCCTTTCAGTCTGTGAACCAAATGTGAACAGTGGTGGAGTTTGAGGAAAATAGATATTGATCTTTGGGAGTTGTGGCTGCTGGGATGTATAGTTCACCTACAATCAAAGGGCATTCTGAACCCCAACAACAATAAAATTGGGCCAAACATCCCACAGAGAACCCCCATGTTTTGAAGGGAATTGCTGGTGCGAACCTCCCTCCCGCCTCACATGCTTTCCCTCGCGTACACATGCGCACCATACTGCCATATGCCAAGCAGACCTGCTCTCCCCTCCCTGAAAAGCCTTCCTCTTGGTTGAGAGGCTGACCAATCACCTGGTGGTGCAGCAAGGCGCTGCCTGTGGCCGGGCAGGCATGCCGCTGCTGGGGCCGCTCTGCTGCCTGCCATGCCTGCGAGTGAGTGCGAGGCGAGTGAGCTAGCGCAAGCGCTGCAGAGAAGCTGCTGGGGGTGCGGTGGCGCTCACTGCTGTCCCGGCCTCACCTCCTGCTGAAACTTGTTCTGCCCTGTCCTGTCAATACGGGACAGGAGCTGAAAATACGGGGCACAAAATTCAGAGCAAAAATACGGGACGTCCCGTATAATACGGGGCAGGTGGCAACCCTATCCAGGCCATGCAAGAATATAAAGGCATCTTGAAGAACACTATGTTATTTCTCATCATCTTATTTTAGTCCTGTACTTCTTTCTCTTCCCATTCTGGGTAGTTAAGCACAAGTATTGCAGTCATTTAAAGCAGACCTGGGCAACCTTGACTGTGGGGTTCCCCAGGGGGCCATTCTCTCCCCCTTATTATTCAACGTGTACATGCGCCCCTGGCCCAGCTAGCCCGCGACTTTGGTCTGGAGTGTTATCAGTACGCTGATGACACCCAGCTTCTGCTGAGAATGGACGGCAGGCCGGACACCGTACCCGATTGTTTCCATCAGTGCCTGGAGGCCGTGACTGGTTGGCTGCGGGCCAGCCGGCTGAAGGTGAACCCGTCGAAGACGGAGATCTTGTGGCCTGGTCGGCCTGGGCGGGATGAGTGCCGGTTGCCTACCCTGGATGGCAAACGGCTTAGCCTGTCGCCTGTTGTTAAGAGCCTAGGTGTTCAACTGGACCCCCTGCTGACCATGGAGACTCAGGTCTCCGCGGCCAGCAGGGCGTCATTTTTTCACCTACGACAGGTAGACGACTGGCACCCTACCTTTCCAGGGACGACCTGGCCACGGTGATCCAAGCGACGGTCATCTCGAGATTAGACTACTGTAACGCCCTCTACGTTGGCCTTCCCTTGGCGACGGTTTGGAAACTCAAGCTAGTGCAGAATGCCGCTGCTCGCTTGCTTACGCCCATCCTTCGGCAGCTGCACTGGCTGCCTATCGAGTACCGAATTGTTTTCAAGGTGTTGGTGTTAACCTTCAAGGCTTTACACGGCCTAGGGCCTGCGTACCTGAGGGACCGCCTTGCCCCATACATTCCCCCGAGATCACTACGTTCGGAGGAGTTGAACTTGCTCCTGATTCCATCGGTCCGCACCTGTCACCTGTCTGCTACCAGGCAAAGGGCTTTCTCTGTGGCGGCTCCGGTACTCTGGAACTCTCTCCCGGACGACGTCTGAGCCGCCACGGAGCTTATCCCTTTTTGCAGGGCTTGTAAGACCGCCCTGTTCAAACTGGCCTTCGGCTAGGCTAGTAAGCCGAACGTACTCATCTCTTAATCAGCACCCTGCTCAGGGAATGCTTCAGCATGTACATAATTTTATCTCGGGACCTACACTGTATTTTATGTTGTATTTTATTGTACGGCGACATGGATGCGACATGCCTGCCGAGTTTTTACGATGTTATCCGCCCCGAGCCTGCAGGGAGGAGCGGAATACAAGATGGAATAAATAAATAAATAAAATAAACCTACGGCCCGCGGGCCGGATGCGGCCTGGGAGCCGATTCCGTCCGCCCTGAGGAGAAGGGTAGCGGGGGCGGGGCCAAGAGGAAGGGGTTCCACTGCCGCCATCCCATCGCGCGCTCTGGGGCCTGCGTCGGCAGATAGCCCGCCGCTCCAGAGAACAATCAGAGGAGTGGCGGCTTTGGAGTGCCTGCCTTCCCGGGAGGCGACCCAGTCCTGCAGCGGGAGTAGTTGGCGACCTGCGGTGGCTGATCGCCCTGGTGACCCGGAAGACTTGATCCTCTTCCAGGTCGCGAGCGCGATCAGTTGCCTCAGGTCGCAGACTGCTTCCGCTGCAGGACCGGATCACCTCCCGGGATGGCAGGGCGATCAGCTGGGGAACGGCTGGGGGCGAGAGCGGGCGGAGGCCTGCAGCCTCTGATCGTCTGCTGCTCTGCTCTGCAGCGTTGGCGGCTGCGTCCGCTTTGCCATCCTCTGGGCTGGGTCCATTGGGCCGTTCCATCCTGGGATCCTTCCTCTCTTGAGGATGTCAGCCTCCATCTTGGTTCGCACCTTGTCTTCTTGAATTTCATTTTATTTTATTTTAGTGGTTTCTATTATTATTTTATAATAATAATATAATAAATAATATAATTTAATGTTATATTATAATTTTTCAATATATTATAATGTCTATATATATACTATAATAATTATGATATTAATACTAATAATATATGATATATTCATATGTTAATATTAATTATGTGTAATATTTAGTAAGTGAATAAATAAATAAATAATGTCGATTAGCATGTAGTTCAGCCTTTCGGTGCGGCCCTCCATAATATTTTTTGGCTCTCGTGTGGCTCCTTGGAAAAAATAATTGCCCACCCCTGATTTCAAGGGTGTGTTTACTCACTGGGTTTCTGAAACGGAGCCAAATTACAACCTCAAAGCGTCGACCCTCGAAACCCCGCTCAAAAGTCTCTTCCCGCTTTGCTTGGCCTCTTCCTTTTGCACGGCATTGATGAAAAATAATAATAATAAAAAAATATATATATACGAAATTGATTTGGTTGAAGGGTGTTAAAGAGCCGACAGCCAGACGTCACCAACAATGAATGGCTGCGGCGTTGAAAGGATCGATACGGAGGTTAAAGCCGGTCCTGAGGAAGACTTGGCAGGCCGCTCTCTTCCGGGAAGAGATCTGTCTTCTGACCTAGGTTGCATGTTCCAAAGGGAAAGTTGAGAGGTTTAATGAAGGAAGAGACTGTAAAAACTGACAACAGAAATATAGACGCCGCGGTAAACTGCAGAGCCGATCGGCCAGGTTCATTTTTCAGTCGGGAAAAATATTTGTCGGTGAAGATGTCAAGGAAAGAAGGGGAAACTTGGAGAAATGAGCACACCTCCTCTTGCCTTGCTTTCTGCATCTGGACTGCCATCGCACCTGCATTTGTTTGGTGGGGGGGGGGGGGGACGACGACGACACAAAGGTTTGGAGCTGCATGTTTGTAAAACATAGCAGCCAAGGTATAGGGCGAAATAATTAGCATGTTAATTAGAGAGCCAGCCGTGACATTCTTCTAATTGTGGCCCAGTGAGCGCCTGGGTCTAAAGCAGCAAGAGGTAGTATTAATGGCTGGAGGTCGCCTTTGCGAGATTTGGTTGGAGGTTATTACCAACTAGTATGTCATATACCCAGCGTTGCCCAGGGATGCATTTTCTTTGTGGCTCTTTCTTTCCTTCCTCCATTTCTGGCATATATCTCCTTCCTCTCTCTTTTCCTTCCTTCCTTCCTTCCTTCCTTCCTTCCTTCCTTCCTTCCTTCCTTCCTTCCTTCCTTCCTTCTTTCTTTTGTTTTCTCTTATACAACTTTCCTGTCCTCACTCATTTTCCTTCCTTCCTTCCTTCCTTCCTTCCTTCCTTCCTTCCTTCCTTCCTTCCTTCTTTCTTTCTTTTGTTTTCTCTTATACAACTTTCCTGTCCTCACTCATTTTCCTTCCTTCCTTCTATCTTTCTTTTCTTCATCCCTTCTATCGTTCTTTCCTTCTTCTTTTGCTTTCTCTTATACACTTTTCCTGTCCTCTCCCTCCCTTCCATCCTTCCTTCCTTTCTCTTTCTTCCTTCCTTCTTCCTTTCTTTTCTTCATCCCTTCTATCTTTCCTTCTTTGCCCCTATACACCTTCCTTTCCTCTCCCTCCCTTTTTCCTTCCTTCCTTCCTTCCTTCCTTCCATTCTCTTTCTTCCTTTCTTCTTCTTCCTTTCTTTTCTTCATCCCTTCTATCTTTCTTTCCTTCTTCTTTTGTTTTCTCTTATAAACATTTCTTGTCCTCTTTCTTACTTCCTTTCTCTTCCTTCGTTTCTTTCTTTTCTTCACCCTTTATATCTTTCCTTCCTTTTTCTTCTCCCTTTTCCCTTTCTTCTTTCCCTCATTCATTTTCCCCTTTCCCTTTCTTTCCCCTTCCCTCTCCTTCCCTTCTTTCCTTTCCTCTCTGCTTTTCTTTCTTTCCTTCTTCTTTTGCTTTCCTGTTCTTTTTCTTTATACACCTTCCTGTCCTCTCTCTCTCTCTCTCTCCCTCTCTCTCTCTCTTCTCTCTTTCCCCTCCTCCTAGAAAAATGAACTCATTAGTTTAAAACTCCCCAATGCCACATTCAGCTCAAACAGCGAAGATGATAACCTGGGGTTTTTTTCTCTAAAGGAAGAGAGAAAAGAGAGAAGGGAGGGGAGAGAGAGAGAGAGAGAGAGAGAGAGAGAGAGAGAATAGTCATCTGGCAGGCTTCTCGGCAAGTGGACGCCGTAATAAAAATGCCCCCTACTTTGCCGGGATGGTATTTGTAGGGCTTCTGCCATATGTTACGTTCCTCTTTAGCTGGGATTATGCCATCATTATTGCTGATAAAAGCTGTTTACTGCCTTGGCAAAGCTACGGCGCTCGGAGCTGTTTTGGAAACTGCGAGCCGGTTTACAGCAAAGTGGGTTTGGTGCCAGATGCTGGAATCCGGGGCCCTTTGTTATCTTTCCCCCCATTATTGGATTTTCTCATTGTCTGGCAGAGCCTCCTTTTCACCCGTTTGAACAATAACCCATATTGCTGCTGCTCTTGTTTAAAGACACATTTATTTTCCGCAGGTTAATTGTGGAACTGCCGCATCTCTAGACAACTCGGGTTTGGTTCTGTGTGTGTTTTTTAAAATTGCTGCTTTCTAGGATCATAGGTTGTTGGTGTTGGCGAGCATGGATTGCTCTTTAGGAATGCCTTGGCTTATTATTATTATTATTAAATACACCACTGTTCCCCAACCTTTTTTGAGCCGCGGCACATTTTTTACATTTCCAAAATCCTGGGGCACACCACCAACCAAAATGTCACAAAATGACACTCTAACACAGTAATACATGTGTGGGTGTGTGGAGAGTTAGAGAGTCCGTTTTATCCAGCTGTCAGCGGGTTTTAAAAACTCTACGGAGAGAGAGAGAGAGAGTAGAAGAAAAGCTGTGTTTGAACTGCTAGGAAAGTAGTTGGGTTTAAGGACAAGCAGTTACCGTATTTTTCGCACCATAAGACGCAGTTTTTTTCCTCCCAAAGTGGGATGAAAAATCAGCTGCGTCTTATGGAGCGAAGATGCAGGCCGGGGGGGGGGGGGAGGCGCTGGAGCAGAGGGAGGGCGGCGATATACTTACCCTGTCGCTGCCTCTCCTCTTCTCTGGTCCGTTGCGGCGCGGAGGGACGCTGGTTCACTCCCCTCTGGCTCCTTTTCCTTCCCCCACCTTTCCTTCGCTCGAGGAAAGGTGGGAGGAAAGAAAAAGGAGCCAGGGAGAGTCAGCCAGCGTCGCGTCAGAGCTGACGCGACCCTGGTTCACCCCCTGTGGCTCCTTTTCCTTCCCCCCACCTTTCGTTCGCTCGAGGAAGGTGGGAGGGAAAGAAAAGGAGCCAGGGAAGGAGTCAGCCAGCATCGTGTCACAGCTGACGCGACCCTGGTTCACTCCCCCTTGGCTCCTTTTCCTTCCCCCACCTTTCCTTCGCTCGAGGAAAGGTGGGAGGAAAGAAAAGGAGCCAGGGAGCCAGAGTCAGCCAGCGTCGCGTCAGAGCTGACGTGACCCTGGTTCACTCCCCTTTGGCTCCTTTTCCTTCCCCCCCCCCCCCACCTTTCCTTCGCTCGAGGAAAGGTGGGAGGGAAAGAAAGGAGCCAGGGAGAGTCAGCCAGCGTCGTGTCACAGCTGACGCGACCCTGGTTCACTCCCCCTTTGGCTCCTTTTCCTTCCCCCACCTTTCCTTCCGCTCGAGGAAAGGTGGGAGAGAAAAGGAGCCAGGGGAGGAGCCAGCCCGGGTCGCGACATAGCTGCCGCGCCCCTGGTTCCCTCCCCCCTTTGGCTCCTTTTCCTTCGCCCCCACCTTTGCTTCGCTCGAGGAAAGGTGGGAGGGAAAGGAAAGGAGCCAGGGGAGAGTCAGCCAGCGTCGCGTCAGAGCTGACGTGACCTGGTTCACTCCCCCTTTGGCTCCTTTTCCTTCCCCCACCTTTCCTTCGCTCGAGGAAAGGTGGGAGGGAAAGAAAAAGGAGCCAGGGAGGAGTCAGCCAGACGCACCTGCTGATAAGATTTACCTAGATTTTAGAGGGGGAGCGAAAATATTTTTTTTCTATTTTCCTCCTCTAAAATCTAGGTGCGTCTTATCAGCAGGTGCGTCTTTGGGTGCGAAAAATACGGTAGTTTAAAGACTGCTGAGCTATTGGTTCTGGGAGTGCAGCTATAAAGTATCAAGTTGTATCTCCATAGTTACTATATTGTAACCTTAAGATGCGTGCCTCTAAGAAGATACTGTAACCACCTAAGCTTTGAACTCTGAAACCTCCACGCTTAGAGCATGGTTTGAATAAACTTTACAGTTCTTTAACAAAGATATCTCCCCGCGTAGTTCCTTCACCCACAAGTCTCGAAAACAACTTATTCCTAGTGGGTAGTCAAGTATATTGAATGGTGGCAGCGAAAGTTAACAAATAGCGTCAGTGGGAGTTTGGGTTAGAGTAATTCCCCGACCTGACACAGTAATCGAAAGGTCAGTGGGAAAGCTGATTTGTGTGAATACTTATTACATTATATGGTGGCAGCAATTGGGATTAAAAGAAGTCTTTATATGAATTGGTGGTAAGGGTAGAATAAGTAAACACGTGTCATAAAGACAGACAGGCATTCAAGACATTGCTGTGCTGTTCTCACTTTGGGGGATTGCATTGTTTTTGTCTGAACTCTTAAAAATCCCCCAAAATCTGTAGATGTGTGATTCTTTCTGAGATTTCCGGGGATTGATGCCCTGGTTATCTTGTGCATTGTAAATAAAATTCAAGTAGATAGCTCTTGTAGGTTTTTTTTTTTTAATGTTGTTGTTTTCAAAAAATTGAAAATTCTCCAAAAATCCATGGATAAGTAAAACATTCTAATACTTGGTGGTCAATGTGATTCTAGCAAGTTTCACTCCAATAGCTTTAATAATGAAGGATATTGGAGTCCCTGAAGTTTCCCCAATGGTAGTAATTATTGAATTAATGCACATGCACAATTACTGTAACGAAATAGCAACGAAATTTCATTAGTTTTGTTATAGCAATAAAATTTTCACTAACAATACTTTAGAAACACTTTAGAAACGAAGCACCAGGGCCCCCCAATTTGTAAGTAATTTTGATCCATTTTTTTACTCTCTCTGGATCGCACAACCCGCTGACAGCTGGCTATCGGACTCTCTAACGATAGATCGGGAATACATTGATTCTGTTTCCTGGATAGCAAAATAGAGTTGGACTAGATCAGTGTTTCCCAACCGGTGTGCCATAGCACACAAGTGTGCCATGAGCGATCATCAGGTGTGCCGTGGGAAATTGGAACCTCCGGGAGGGAGGGGGAGAGTCTAGTGTGTTGAAGTATAAAAACCCTAAGAAACCTACCTCGATAAAGGCACAAAATTACAACCACCCCCCCTCCCCACCCGTTGTCTACTTGGTCTCTCCCTCTCCATGCATTGGGAAGGCCCGCCTCCCTTTCCCCAAGTAGAGACCTCTTGCCTCCTGGGGGTTCTGTGTGGGAAGTTTGGCCTCCAATACCCTTTCTTCCCCCTCCTGCCCACAGTGCTTTCTGAGTGTAGGTGAACTACAACTTCCAAACTCAAGGTCAATTCCCAAGCAAACCCTTTCAGTACTTTCTGTTGGTAATGAGAGTTCAATATGCCAAGTTTTGTTCAATTCCATTGTTGCAGGAGTTCAGAATGCTCTTTGATTGTGCGTAAACTTTAAATCCCAGAAACTGTAACTCCCAAATGTCAAGGTCTATTTTCCCCAAACTCCATCTGTGTTCACATTTGGGCATATTGAGTATTCATGCCAAGTTTGGTCCTGATCCAACATTGTTTGAGACCACAGTGCTCTCTGGATGTCAGTGAACTACAACTCCAAAACTCAAGGTCAATGCCCACCAAACTCTTATAGTATTTTCTCTTGGTTATGGGAGTTCTGTGTGGGAAGTTTGTGTCTTTCTGCCATTCCTGCCAGGATATCTATGTTGTGTTCATCGAAACAGGCCCAGGTTTCACACGGAGTGTATAAATACATTTAAAAACATATTACATATTATGACTGTGTTAGAGTGTCATTTTGTGTCATTTTGGCTGGTGTTTTTGTCAGAAAAAATGTCTGTTGAAAAACACTGGTGGATTCTCAGTGGGGCGATCCACCTCCTGGTGGGCAGTGAGGATCCACGGGGGTGGTGGGAGGCTCAGGGAATTTGGGGGGCGGTGAACCCCTTTAAGGGGGCGGTGAACGATTGGCTATTTAGGAGGGGTCGCACGGCCCTCTTCTTTGGCCCTGCCCCCTTCGCTTTCACCTTTATATTAGATACTTGGATTAGAATTCGTAAGAGTAGCAAAACTATTTATGAAGTTGCAACGGAAATATGGTTGGGGGTCACCACAACATGAGGATTCTTATTTAGGGGTCACGGCATTAGAAAGATTGGGAACCACTGCATTAATACATATATTTAATTGTTTTATTGCTATTAAATTAAAAAAATAATTTATAGGGGCGGTGAGTACTTTTTTTTCTGGAAAGGGGGTAGGCCAAAAAGGTTTGGGAACCACTGGACTAGATGACCCTGGAGGGTCTCTTCCAACTCTTTGATTCTGCTCCAAGCTATACTGTGTATTCTTTTGCTTGCCATTCATGGCAACATCCTCAAGGCAAATACCCACTGCTTAACACAGTGTTTCCCAACCAGTGTGCCAAGTGTGCCGTGAGCAATCATCAGGTGTGCCGTGGGAAATTGGAACCTCCAGGAAGGGGGGGGAGAGTCTAGTGTATTGAAGTATAAAAACCTTAAGAAACCTACCTCGATAAAGGCACAAAATTACAAACACCCCCTCCCCACCCGTTGTCTACTTGGTCTCGCCCTCTCTTTCCCCAAGCAGAGACCTCCTCTTGCCTCCTGGGAGTACTGTGTGGGAAGTTTGGCCCAGTTCTATCACTGGTGGGGTTCAGAATGCTCTTTGATTTTAGGGAACTATAAATCCCAGCAACTACAACTCCTAAATGCCAAGGTCTATTTTCCCCGAATGCCATCTGTGTTCACATTTGGGCATATTGAGTATTCATGCCAAGTTTGGTCCTGATCCAACATTGTTTGAGACCACAGTGCTCTCTGGATATAGGTGAACTACAACTCCAAAACTCAAGGTCAATGCCCACCAAACTCTTATAGCATTTTCTCTTGGTTGTGGGAGTTCTGTGTGGGAAGTTTGTGTCTTTCTGCCATTCCTGCCAGGATATCTGTGTTGTGTTCATCGAAACTGGCTCAGGTTTCACACTGAGTGTATAAATACATTTCAAAACATATGGTTGGGGGTCACCACAACATGAGGATCCTTATTTAGGGGTCATGGCATTAGAAAGGTTGGGAACCACTGCATTAATACATATATTTAATTGTTTTATTGCTATTAAATTTAAAAAATAAAAATTTATAGGGGGGCGGTGAGTAAATTTTTTTCTGGAAAGGGGGTAGGCCAGTGTTTCCCAACCAGTGTGTCGGGGCACACTAGTGTGCCGTGAGCGATCATCAGGTGTGCCGTGGGAAATTGGAACCTCCAATACCCTTTCTTCCCCCTCCTGCCGAACACTCTTTCTTCTCCACTCGGGCTCCCTTCTTCCCAGCCTCGCTCTGCTCAATATGCCAAGTTTGGTTCAATTCTGTTATTGCAAGAGTTCAGGATGCTCTTTGATTGTGTGTTAACTATAAATCCCAGAAACTGTAAGTCTCAAATGTCAAGGTCTATTTTCCCCAAACTCCATCTGTGTTCGCATTTGGGCATATTGAGTATTCATACCAAGTTTGCTCCTGATCCAACATTGTTTGAGTCCACAGTGCTCTCTGGATATGGGTGAACTACAACTCCCAAACCCAAGGTCAATGCCCACCAAACTCTTATAGCATTTTCTCTTGGTTCTGGGAGTTCTGTGTGGGAAGTTTGTGTCTTTCTGCCATTGCAGGATATCTATGTTGTGTTCATCGAAACAGGCCCAGGTTTCACACTGAGTGTATAAATACATTTAAAAACATATTAACTATATGTATGACTGTGTTCGAGTGTCATTTTGTGTCATTTTGGTTGGTGGTGTGCCCCAGGATTTTGTCAATGTAAAAAATGTGCCGCGGCTCAAGAAAGGTTGAAAAACACTGGGGTAGGCCAAAAAAGTTTGGGAAGCACTGGACTAGATCAGTGTTTCCCAACCTTTTTTGAGCCGCGGCACACTTTCAACATTAAAAAAATCCGGGGGCACACCACCAACCAAAATGACACAAAATGACACTCTAACACAGTAAAGAACGGCTGGGGATGGTGGCCTGCTGGGAGCAGCTGCTGGGAGTGCCAAAACTGGGGAGGGGCGGAGCCAGGCTGTGCCATGCCGCCCCCTAGGGGGCAGTGCCAAGCCAGCGGTGCCAGAGCCAGCACAATGCTGGCTTGGCACTGTCCCCTCAAAGCTGGAGCAGCTGCTGGGAGTGCCAAAGCTGGGGGAGGGGGCAGAGCCAGGCCGCGCCATGCCCCTCCCAACCAGCTTCAGCTCTCTTACAGAGGAGGAGCATGAGCGGTGGACAGGCTTCAGTGGGCGGGGCTCCTCCTCCACGCGGCTTCAGTGAGCGAGGGGCGAGAGTCATGGCGAGAGTCATGGCGGATTGGAGGCTGGCTGGGGAAATGGCCGAAGGAGGCAGCGCCCCGGTCCCTTCTGTTTCTTCGCCGCTGCCCGGCCCTTCCTCCTCCTCCCCCAAGCAGCAGGAGTTCGGCAGGAGGGGGGAGGAAGGGGGGCAGAGAGCTTTTCTCGCGGCACAGCAGGAGGTCCGTCACGGCACACTAGTGTGCCACGGCACACTGGTTGAGAAAGACTGGACTAGATGACCCTGGAGGGTCTCTTCCAACTCTTTGATTCTGCTCCAAGCTATACTGTGTATTCTTTTGCTTGCCATTCATGGCAACATCCTCAAGGCAAATACCCACTGCTTAACAGGAGACAGTTCACAACTCCCCCAAAGCCCGTGTTATTAATCCAACCTGTTTACCATTACTGAGACCTCTCCGCCAGGACAGACACAGTATTTCCCCTTCTTCTTCTTCTCCTCCTTCTTCCCACATATTTTTACGGCCCTTCCTCTTCCAGCAGGACCGTTGTTTTTGTCCTATTTATATTACAGTGTCAATAAAAAGTGTATGACACAATATTATACGCTGTAAATTTGTTTGATTCCCCCCCCCCCCCTGCTTTAAATCAAAGAGATTTAAGCCCGGCAAAGATAGAGAGGGTAAAGCTAGAAAGGCTTTTCCAATTAAAATTTACAGCAGACAATGTTGTAAATTTTATACAGTTGTAATGCTTGCTGCAGTTGTACCGAAATGGGAACTATTGATCAGTCTGATTTCCCAGGATACATGGCAAGTGGGGGGAAGGATGAGAGGCGGGAGGAAAGAATGCAAGGTAATGCCCGTGCAAGAAACGGGGGGAAATCTCATCTGGGAAGGCTTGCAATATGCTTTACTGCCCTCATTTGGTTCCTGATGTATCACTCTAGGCCAGTGTTTCTCAACCAGTGTGCCATGGCACACTAGTGTGCCGTGAGCGATTATCAGGTGTGCCGTGAGAAAAGCTCTCTGCCCCCCTTCCTTCCCCCCTCCTCCTGCCGAACTCCTGCTGCTTGGGAGAGGAGGAGGAAGGGATGGGTGGCCGCAAAGAAAAAGAAGAAGGGACTGGGGCACCGCCTCCTTCGGCTGTTTCCCCAACCAGCCTCCAATCTGCCATGACTCCCGCCATGACTCTCACCCCTTGCTTGTTGGAAGCCACGCGGAGGAGGAGCCCCGCCTACTGAAGCCCGTCCACCGCTCATGCTCCTTGTCTGTGAGAGAGCTGAAGCCGGGGGGAGGGGGGCATGACACAGCCTGGCTTCGGCCCCTCCCCGGCTTTAGCACTCCCATAGCTTCGCCAGCCTTGAGGGGGCAGTGCCAAGCCAGCGATGGCAGAGCCAGCACAATGCTGGCTTGCCACCTCAAAGCTGGCGAAGCTGTGGGAGAACTGAACCCGGGGGGAAGGGCAGGGCCTGGCGTGGCCAGGCTCCGCCCCCTCCCCCAGCTTAAGCGCCCTCACAGCTTCGCCAGCCTTGAGGGGGCAGTGCCAAGCCAGCGGTGGCAGAGCCAGCACTATGCTGGCTTGGCATTGCCCCCTCAAGGCTGGTGAAGCTGTGGGAGAACTGAAGCCAGGGGGAGGGGGCGGGGCATGGTGTGGCCTGGTTCCTCCCCTGGCCTCGGCACTCCCAGCAGCTGCTCCCAGCAGCTCACCATCCCCCAGCCGTTCTCTACTGTGTTAGAGTGTCATTTTGTGTCATTTTGGTTGGTGGTGTGCCCCCAGATTTTTTTAATGTTAAAAGTGTGCCGCGGCTCAAAAAAGGTTGGGAAACACTGCTCTAGGCAGAATCAACAAGGCCAAAGCTCATACCCTCTAAAGCAGGGGTAGGGAACCTATGGCTCGGGAGCCACATGTGGCTCTTTTCAGGATTGCATCTGGCTCTCCAGAGAAGCCCGGGCCTCGGTTTCCCAGCATGCAGCGGGGAGGAGTGACGCAAATGTGCCGCAACTGCCGCTTCCGCATTACCTCGCTACATCTTCCTCATCCCCTGCTGCTCTCGGGACCCTGCGCCCTCTTCCTTCCTTTTTCTCCCCCTTCACCCTTTCCTTCTCCTTCTCTCCTTCCTTTTCCCTCCGTCTCTCCCCTTCCTTCATTCCTCCATTCTCCCTCTTCCTTCCTCTTCCTTCTTTTCTTTCTCCCCTTCACCCTTTCCTTCTCCTTCTCTCCTTCCTTTTCCCTCCGTCTCTCCCCTTCCTTCATTCCTCCATTCTCCCTCTTCCTTCCTCTTCCTTCTTTTCTTTCTCTCCCTTCACCCTTTCCTTCTCCTTCTCTCCTTCCTTTTCCCTCCCTCTCTCACCTTCCTTCATTCCTCCATTCTCCCTCTTCCTTCCTCTTCCTTCTTTTCTTTCTCCCCTTCACCCTTTCCTTCTCCTTCTCTCCTTCCTTTGCCCTCCGTCTCTCCCCCTTCCTTCATTCCTCCATTCTCCCTCTTCCTTCCTCTTCCTTCTTTTCTTTCTCCCCTTCACCCTTTCCTTCTCCTTCTCTCCTTCCTATTCCCTCCCTCTCCCCTTCCTTCATTCCTCCATTCTCCCTCTTCCTTCCTCTTCCTTCTTTTCTTTCTCCCCTTCACCCTTCACCCTTTCCTTCTCTCCTTCCTTTTCCCTCCCTCTCTCCCCTTCCTTCATTCCTCCATTCTCCCTCTTCCTTCCTCTTCCTTCTTTTTCTTTCTCCCCATCACCCTTTCCTTCTCCTTCTCTCCTTCCTTTTCCCTCCCTCTCTCCCCTTCCTTCATTCCTCCATTCTCCCTCTTCCTTCCTCTTCCTTCTTTTCTTTCTCCCCGTCACCCTTTCCTTCTCCTTCTCTCCTTCCTTTTCCCTCCGTCTCTCCCCCCTTCCTTCCTCCATTCCTCCATTCTCCCTCTTCCTTCCTCTTCCTTCTTTTCTTTCTCCCCTTCACCCTTTCCTTCTCCTTCTCTCCTTCCTTTTCCCTCCGTCTCTCCCCTTCCTTCATTCCTCCATTCTCCCTCTTCCTTCCTCTTCCTTCCTCTTCCTTTTTTTTCTTTCTCCCCTTCACCCTTTCCTTCTCCTTCTCTCCTTCCTTAGATATCCTGGCAGGAATGGCAGAAAGACACACACGAAGGTCTTGCTCAACAGCTGTCAGTCTCTCTCTGTGTTCCTACGCATCAAGATGGAAGGAAGGGAAGAGAGAAGGAAGAATGGACCCAAAAAGCAAAGAAAGGGAGGAAAGAAACAGGTAGAGAAGGAAGAAAGAAAAAGTGAAAGAGGAAGGAAAAGAAAAAGAGGGAAGGAAGGAAAGAGGGAGGGAAGGAGAGAAAGAAGGAGGGAAAGTTGGCCACAGCAACGCGAGGCGGGTACAGCTAATAAATTTATACAGCGCGCATATATATATATATATATATATATATATATATATATATATATATAAATTTATAAAATATATTTTTCTTCACGTCGTGCAACTCGGCAAATAGACAACTAAACTATAAGCCTCAGAACCACTAAACTTGGCAACACATTCCTACATACAACGAGGAATGTCTTCTGCCAAGAAAACCCGACCCACGAACCTCCCAACACCCCCAAACAGAACCCCCCAAAAAAAGCCAACGGAACTCCCATCCCTGCCTCTTTAGAACGTTCGCACAGCGGCCCCATTTGACAGACTGTAACGCACGCCGCACTCAGAGCCTCAGCCTCTCTCGCATTCCCCCTCCCTGATCTCCGCCAAAAAACAAAACAAAACCCCTGTAAGCACGTGCTACTGGAGAGGAGCCCCAGCCATAGCCACCTTCTTTTCTCCCTCTCTCTCTCCGGCAGCGACAGGAGGGGCTCTGGCGGCGCTTTGCTTCATTACAAAGCCAGGCAGCGCTTTTCCCTCCCTGGTGTGTGTATGTGTGTGAGAGAGAGAGAAAGAGAGAGAGAGGAGAGGGAGGGAGGGAGGAGAGAGAGAGACAGCCACACAGCGCCGGGCCTTGGGAAAGGAGAGCTCCGAGGCGGCAGCAGCACGAAAAGGGCAGAAGAGGAGGAGGAGGAGGAGAGAGAGACAGCGAGAAAAGGCAAAAACAGAGGGAGGGAGGCCACACTCTCTGCACACACACTAAGTCTCTTCATCCCACACACACACTCCCAGAGCACAAGGGAAGGAGGCAGGTGCCAGGGTGGGGGTCATAGGGGTTGCAATCCAACTCACATTACTTGCAAAAGAGCCCAACCTCATTGGCCAGAAAGACATTATCAAAGCCCTCACAACAGATGGCTAACCAATTGGAAGGGAGCCCTAAAGCCCATCCACTCCAACCCTCTCCTTCCCTCCCTCCTTCTTTCCCTTCCTCCATTTCTCTACTTCCCTTCTCCTTCCTTTACTTCCCTCCCTCCTTCCTGTCCTTTTCTCCATCACTCCTCCCTCCCTTTCCTTCCTTCCTCCCTTTCTTTCCTCCCCCCCTCACCAATTGCATGAGAATAATAATAATGAAGATGATGTATAATAATAAAATAGTAACTCCCATCTTCCTACCTGCCATAAATAGGGGGCAGGACTAGATGACCTTTGGGAGTCCCTTTAAAATTAGTCCAATAAAAATAAAAATAATGTATAATAATAATAATGTATAATAATAATGTATAATTATAAAATAGTAACTCTATATTCCTGCCTGGCATAAAGGAGGGGGCTGGACTAGATGAGCTTTGGGAGTCCCAACTGATAATAATAATAATAAAAATTATAACAGTAAAATAGTAACTCCAATCTTTGTGACTCGCATAAAAAGGAGGGCTGGACTAGATGAGCTTTGGGAGTCCCTTTCAACTGACTCAAAAATATTAATAATCAATAATAATAAAATAGTAACTAAATATTTCTGCCTCTCATAAAGGAGGGGGCTGGACTAGAAGACCTTTGGGAGTCCCTTCCAACTGAGTCTAATACCACTACTTTCTCAGGACTTCACTTTGGAAACCACCACAGTCAGCCACAGCAAAGCATGGCCGGGTACAGCTAGTGTGTGTGTGTGTGTGTGTGTGTGTGTGTGTGTGTGTGTGTGTGTGTATATATATATATATATATATATATATATATATATATATATATGAATGGTGGGAGTTGTAGGCCAAAACACCTGGAGGGAGGGCCCAAGTTGGCCCACGCCTGCCTTAAATGAGCAAACCCTGCTTAAAGGTGCCTTGTGTCCCGAATGCCCCTTGACCCGCCTTGGCTGAGTGTGGGGGAATCACGGGAGTGGTAGTTTGACACCATCCTGAGCCTCCCCAAACTACAAATCCTGGGATTCCCCAGCCTTGAGCCCTGGAAGACCAAGGGGTGCCTCACTGCATGAATGGTATGGTGTAGATCCGCCCCCAGGCAGGCGGGGGACCCGGGGAAGTCCCATCCCAGGATCTTCTCTCTCTCCGCGTGGCTCTTTCCGCCTGATGCAGTCCTCGCCTTTCGACTCAAACCCTTCCGCGGCCGAGGAAGGAGCGGAGGGGAGGAGGCAGCCCAAGAAGGCAAGTGGTGAGTAGAGGCTGTGTTTGCGGGACTCAGGCAAGGGATCGAGCCCCGGCTAGGGCTTCCCGGTAGGACAGGAGGGCTCTCTCTCTCTCTCTCTCTGTTTTGTATCTCCAATATCCCACGGCACACCTCATGATCGCTCACGGCACACTGGTTGGGAAACACTGTTTTAAACAGAGCCTGGGTGGCCATCTGTCTGAGGTGCTTTGATTGTGATTTTGCTGCATGAAGGCAGAAGGTCCTTGGACTAGAGATGGTGATGATGATGATGATGATGGCTGGATGGCCATACATACAAAGAATCCTTAATAAAATTTAAAATAGTTCTATGTTTTACATTTTTGTAGTGCAGTGTTTCCCAACCAGTGTGTCGGGGCACACTAGTGTGCCGTGAGCGATCATCAGGTGTGCCGTGGGAAATTGGAACCTCCAGGAGGGGAGGGGGGAGAGTCTAGTGTGTTGAAGTATATAACCCGAAGAAACCTACATCGATAAAGGCACTCCATGTGTGTTCATAGTTGGGCATATTGAGTATTCATGCCAAGTGTGGTCCAGATCAATCAGTATAATAGTACGCAGTGCTCTCTGGATGTAGGTGAACTACAACTTCCAAACTCAAGGTCAATTCCCAAGCAAACCCTTTCAGTACTTTCTGTTGGTAATGAGAGTTCAATATGCCAAGTTTGGTTCAATTCCATTGTTGCAAGAGTTCAGGATGCTCTTTGATTGTGTGTTAACTATAAATCCCAGAAACTGTAACTCCCAAATGTCAAGGGCTATTTTCCCCAAACTCCACCCGAGCTCACATTTGGGCATATTGAGTATTCATGCCAAGTTTGGTCCTGATCCAACATTGTTTGAGTCCACAGTGCTCTCTGGATATATGTGAACTACAACTCCAAAACCCAAGGTCAATGCCCACCAAACTCTTATAGCATTTTCTCTTAGTTATGGGAGTTCTGTGTGGGAAGTTTTGTGTCTTTCTGCCATTCCTGCCAGGATATCTATGTTGTGTTCATTGAAACAGGCCCAGGTTTCACACTGAGTATATAAATACATTTAAAGACATATTATTTATTTATTTATTGTTCATTTTTGTATTCCGCTCCTCCCAGCAGGCTCGGGGCGGATAACAACAAACATAACGGGCAACATGTCACCACATGTCGGCATGTAGCCCTACATTAAAAGCGTAAAAAACATAAAACACATTAAAACACATTGCATCACCACACAGGTATGGGAGGACATGCGACATAGTTCTTAGTCCGGTGTGCCTAATTGAAGGCTAGGCCAAAGAGGGCCGTCTTACAAGTCCTCCGAAAAGGGGCCAGTTCCGAGATAGCTGGGGTACTGTCCGGGAGGACGTTCCAGAGCACCGGCGCCGCTACGGAAAAAGTTCTCTGTCTAATCGTCGATAGATGGCAGGAGCGGATTGATGGCACTGACAACAGATTCTGTTCATCTGAGCGCAGTGATCTCGGGGGAGAATACGGGGTAAGGCGGTCCCTCAGGTACGCAGGTCCTAGGCCGTGCAAGGCCTTAAAGGTCAAAACCAACACCTTGAAGGCAATTCGGTACTCAATAGGAAGCCAGTGCAGTTGCCGAAGAATGGGTGTGATGTGCTCCCTCACTGGCGTTCCCGCCAGCAAGCGAGCAGCGGCATTCTGCACTAGCTTGAGTTTCCGGATTGTCGACAAGGGAAGGCCAACGTAGAGGGCATTACAGTAGTCTAATCTCGAGATGACCGTCGCTTGGATTACCGTGGCCAGGTCGTCCCTGGACAGGTAGGGCGCCAGTCGCCTAGCCTGCCGAAGGTGAAAGAATGACGTCCTGCCGACCACGGAGACCTGAGCCTCCATGGTCAGCGAGGAGTCCAACACAACCCCAAGCTCTTAACCGATGGCGATGGGTTAAGCCGCTCGCCATCCAGGGTAGGCAACCGGCACCCACCCAGGCCAGGCCAACCAGGCCACAGGATCTCCGTCTTCGACGGGTTCATCTTCAGCCGGCTGGCACGCAGCCAACCAGTCACGGCTTCAAGGCATAGATGGAAACAATCGGGTACTTAACTATAAGTATTACTGTGTTAGAGTGTCATTTTGTGTCATTTTGGTTGGTGGTGTGCCCCAGGACTTTGTAAATGTAAAAAGTGTGCCGCAGCTTAAAAAAGGTTGGGAAACACTGTTGTAGTGGGTAGGTAGATCGTTTTGACTGGGTTGCTTTATAAGTAGCTCGCATGCTGAAAAAGAGTGAGCACCCCTGGTCTGCTCCTATTGGTGTAGCCTAGAATCGCATTGGCTTTTTAAGTCGCCGCATGACAGTGTTGACTCATCTTCAGCTTGTGGTCTACCAAGACTCCTAGATCCCTTTCACGTGGACTGTTTCGAATAAGACTGTTTCAGTCCGGAGTTCTTTCCGTCGCAGGTCAGGCTCAAAATGTCGCTGAACCATCGCCATCGACTCCAGCCCAATCCTTGTGCTTCAGCATGAGACCAATTAATAACGTGCATAATTAACGGGTCTACTTATGGCTTTTTTTTTTCAAAGGAAGAATAGGCCCAGCATCTGTATTTGCCGCGAACAGGGGTAATGAGGCCTCGGCGAGAGGCGCCTGGGGCTGGCGTGAGCAGACGCGTGGCGGTAGTAATTTTTGCTTGGATTGACAACTGCTAGACAAGCAGTCCCGGCATAAAAACTAAACCCCGTTTGGCAGAATTAATCGTTGACAAACTGCTCTTAAAGCTGTAACATTGTTTCTGTCAGTTGTTCGGGTTTTGATGTCACTGTTAGACATAATAAATCAATAGTGTCAGAATTTGGTAATGTTTATAGCTAGCAAGGTTTATTATTTCATATGACTGTCATGCGCCCAATACTGGTTATCGTGGCGGTCTCTAAATTATCGAAGGCAGAGTGTTGCTTTGAATACACTCTTGTGGATCTCTGGTCAGCTGCAAACCATCCTTTTGGGACCCCCCCCCCCATTGTTCCTTTTTAAGAGGCTTTAAAAACAAAGCTATCCAAATACCCATTGAAGACTAGCATTTTCCAAAGTTTTTCCAGAGCAGTGGTTCTCAACCTCCCTAATACTGTGTGACCCCCTTAATACAGTTCCTCATATTGTGGCGACCCCCCAACCATAACATTATTTTCGTTGCGACTTCATAACTGTTATTTTACTACTGTTACGAATCGTAATGTACATATGTGGGTTTTTTTAAAAAAATTTTTATCTATATATATAAAAATCGAATGGTCGTGCAACTCGGTATATAGACAGCAAAACTATAACCCCCATAACCACCAAACACCCCAAACACATTCAAGCATACCACGGGGTATGTCTAGGGCACAAAAAACCGGCCTACATACCAGGCTACCCCCGAAACACGGCCCCCAAACCGCCCATTGGAAATAGCAGCGCATGGAGAATTACAATGGTCTCCTTCCAACGCGAGGGGGGGGAGGGAAAAGCACTGCTTTCCAATGCTGGCAGCGCACTCCACATCCCACCCCACCCCAAACCCAGCCCCCTCCCCTCAGCCCACGCTCACCACATCGTCCTCCTTCTCCATGCCGCGGCGGTAACAAACGGGGATCATCGCTACGGCAGCGCCGGTGCCGTGCCGCGCTCTTCCAGTGCCTCCTCGACCTACTTCACCACCTCCATGCCGCTCCCAGAAGGGGGGGGAAAGGAGACCTTCACCACCTCGACGGCGGCACCTCCTCTGCTACCTCCTCGGCCTCCGCCACAGCCTCCCCGCTGTGTCCGGTCCTGGGCCGTGCGGTCTCTCTCCCCTCTCTCTTGATCTGCATGTGTCTCGCACTCTCCCGAGACACACACAGACCTAGAGAAAAACAGGAAGACAGACCACGCGAACCCGGCACAGGCAAGAGGGATTCTGCCCTTTTCCCGGGCATCTCTTTCTCCTTCTTTCCATGCCCTCCTTCCTACATTCAAGGGAGGAGGGTGGGGCGAGGAGGATAGAGAGGTGCCCGGGAAAAGGGCACCATCCCTCCCGCCTCAGACGGGTTCATGCGGTCTCTCTTCCTGTGTGTGTCTCGCGAGAGTGCGAGACACATGCAGATCAAGAAATAGAGAGAGAGGGAAAGAGACCGCGCGCCCCGGGTCCAGAAACAGCTGGGAGGCGGCGGAGGAGGCAGCGGAGGGGGCGCCCACGGCGCCGCCTTCCCGGTGGCGAAGGTCCCCTTTCGGCCCCGCGATGCCGAAGGTCCCCTATCGGAGGAGAAGGAGGAGGAGGACAGAGCAGGCACCACACCACACACACAAAAGCCACAGCGAAGCGTGGCCAGGTCAGCTAGTTTATTACTAACTTGGGGACCCGAGGGTGCCCGGGTTATTTGAGGAAGGCATTGTGTGCCATAGTTCCTCATTGGTGTGGGCCACAGTGCTCTGTGTTTCTCAACCAGTGTGTCGGGGCACACTAATGTGCCGTGAGCGATCATCAGGTGTGCCGTGGGAAATTGGAACCTCCAAGGGGGGGGGGGAGTCTAATGTGTTGAAGTATAAAAACTCTAAGAAACCTACCTCGATAAAGGCACAAAATTACAAACATCCTCCCTTCCCACCCGTTGTCTACTTGGTCTCTCCCTCTCCATGCATTGGGAAGACCCGCCTCCCTTTCCCCAAGTAGAGACCTCTTCTTGCCTCCTGGGGGTTCTGTGTGGGAAGTTTGGCCCAGTTCTATCATTGGTGGGGTTCAGAATGCTCTTTGATTGTAGGGGAACTATAAATCCCAGAAACTACAACTCCCAAATGCCAAGGTCTATTTCCCCTGAACTCCATCTGCGTTCATATTTGGGCATATTGAGTATTCATGCCAAGTTTGGTCCTGATCCAACATTGTTTCAGTCGACAGTGCTCTCTGGATATAGGTGAACTACAACTCCAAAACCCAAGGTCAGTGCCCACCAAACTCTTATAGCATTTTCTCTTGGTGATGGGAGTTCTGTGTGGGAAGTTTGTGTCTTTCTGCCATTCCTGCCAGGATATCTATGTTGTGTTCATCGAAACAGGCCCAGGTTTCAAACTGAGTGTATAAATACATTTAAAAACATATTAACTATATGTATGACTGTGTTAGACTGTCATTTTGTGTCATTTTGGTTGGTGGTGTGCCCCAGGATGTTGTAAATGTAAAAAATGTGCCGCGGCTCAAAAAAGGTTGAAAAACACTGACTTAAGAGAAAAACTTGAACCCTTGCTTTTTTGTGTGCTTTCTTGTCACTGTTCTTATCAGTCGCCCTATGAGATTTTTGTGCATCTTTCCCAAGTTACTGTAGTGTTTATTATTTCAAAATAATAGTAATATGGAGAAGACATCTAGTAGCACCTTTGAGACTAATTTGTTTACTTCGGCACATCTATTGATCCAAATCTTTGAATATACTGATGGAGTACAATAACCTTCGTCAGGCTGCATATTTTTACAACGTTAACAGGCTGCAGAGGTACAATTGTACCTTCATATATATCTCCACTGTGGGAAGACTTTCTCCTTTACTTGGTTTCAGAAATTAAAGTTCATTCAGCTACAAATGTTATGCTGATATCTATTGGCCAGTGTTGTTACTGCTCACTTATGTTGCTGTCAATTAAGTTGATTCAAACTGGGAGTGGCTTCTACTTCTCTTCCTGCCTCCCTCCTCTCAGTAGCCATTTTGCTGTGAGCACACACATTTCTAGGCTTGTGAAGTCTTCAATTTCTTGGATACGACTGTAGGAAAGTCTCACAGCATCTAACAGCCAGTTATACCTTCATTAGTCTTATGTGGGGACAGAACAGTCAGAAATTGTCTTTGAGCCTGACTTGGCTTACATATATTTTGTATGAAACTCATCACTATAGGTATGATTTTTATACAAACAATGGATAATAATTAGTATCTACATATTGTTTTACGAGGTTTTGCTTATATTTAGCACAAAATAAAGATGGTGGCTCTGTTACAATTTTCCTATTGGTCGAAAAACAACGTAAGACTAGAAAGTCTTGTGTGGTTTGTGTGAAACCCATTTGCGATGAACACTCGGTAGCAAAGACAACATGCATTACTTGCGAAGAAAATCAATAAAATAAGTTTCTTACATTTTCTTTTATAATGTAAATGAACAGTTTTGTTACTTGTTTCTAATAATAAAATAGCATTATCTTTAAAAATATATAATTCTTTTTTCCTTGCATTATCTTCATTCAAAATATATGAGGGTAC
Organism: Anolis apletophallus; assembly: GCA_030556195.1. Classification (NCBI taxonomy): domain Eukaryota; kingdom Metazoa; phylum Chordata; class Lepidosauria; order Squamata; family Anolidae; genus Anolis; species Anolis apletophallus. Next base: position 22,396,629 of record JARBWK010000018.1, read on the forward strand.
TGTTGTAGTTGAGCAAACTGAGCCTGTAGTTGCTACAGGTAGTAACTCGGAGGAGGATTCTGTGTTGGACATGTCACTGGAAGAGGGAGGTTTAGGCGGACTGACTGCAGCTGGGAGGAAAAGGGCTGCAAGTGCTGAGAGTTTGGAAGAGGCAGAGCACAGGAGAAAGGTCCGACAAATACTTAGGGAGCCTACCAGTGATGATACTTTTGAGGGGTTTGATGTAGAGTTACCTTCAGAAGAGAGTGATACCGAGCTGGACTCAGCACTGGTGCAAGATGTCAGGGATGTGATAAATGCTGAGTCCAGTGAAAGCTCCTTTTTTAGCTTTTCGAGTGACCTTGCTTGGCCTAGTGGGGATGGTGAATCGGACTGGGGTCCTTTAACTGCTCAGCAAAGGTGGGAAGATTGGAGGAACACACCCAGGGCTGCAGCTGAGGGCAATGGGGCAGAGTTGGGTGGGGAGTCTGATGACTCTGATTTGTAAGGGTATTAAAGTAAGGCCTGGGGATTTGGGACTCTGCGGTCGGCCAAGGTGTTGCTGGTGGGTTGCTGGTTCGTGTATTTGGTGCTCTTGTTTCTTGTATCGCAGTTCCTGATTCCCAGCAAGCTTGACTACCGCGTTTCGTTTGGGCTTTTCCTGTGTTGCTCTCCTGGAATTGGAGAAGCACTCTTCCTTTCCTTTTCTGGACGGGTCTTCACATCGCAACAGACTTCAAGCCGGAATAAAGTCAAGGACTTCAAGAGACGGACGTCTTCATTGTTTTTGTTTACAGGGTTGTGGGTTCCTTTTATGCCGGACTGTGGCTGTGTTTTTGTTCTAAATAAACTGTAAATACTTTTACTAGCTTGGCGTGTCTTGGAGCCATCTGTGTGGGTTTCTACAGGTACATTTGTACATATGCAGCTTGTTATGGATGCAAAAATATCTCGACCCCTTATCTCAGAAGGGGGGTGGAGATATGTTATTGAAATTTGGCCAATATATTCCGGGCCAAAACTGCAGAGATGTCACGAAAGTTCAGCCCACTACGACTTTTCAAAAAAAAAAAAGTTATTGCAATTTCAAAACTGAATAGTTACAATTGTACCTGCTCAGCCGGACAAAGGTTAAGCAGATTGCAAATTTGTGCTCTGGGTGGATTTGAGGGCGGAAAGATGCATTTGGTGACTCTGGAAATCGCGCCTTGATTTGAGAAAGGAAGTTGCGTCCTTTGTGAAATCTCCCTTCCAACTTCTCAAGGCTCAGGCCTTGGCCCTTTCTACATCGTGGAGACGGCCGCTTGACGCTTTCTTGCTCTTCCTGCCAGGAAGGGGCTTGGTCTTGTCATAGATCACATTGGCACTTTTGTCATGTCTCTCCGCTGTTCTTAATTACGCATTAGTGCCAAAGGGGCGGGGCCAGATGGAAAGAAGGCGGCCCCAAGTCTAGCGTATAAATGCCTCCGCAGGCAGCCTGAATTCATTACAAGGGTGAATTATGTCCCTTAAAGATGGGAGCTTGGATGGCTTAGAGAGAGAGAGTGCAGTGCGTATGCGTTTCAAAGGCCATTCCGTGCAAACAGATTTGTTTAAGATCAATACTTTGTGTGGCACAGCTTTGTTTGCACCTCCTGATACAAAACACTGTCAAGGTTTAGCAAATAGCAAGTTTTGTTTCATTTATCACATGCAGCAACATATTTTCACATTGTGTTTTCACTATTTGGGGGATTGTGGTGGAGGAGGTGTTGCTCCTTCTGAGTGTCCTACCCCTGTTACCCGGCAGAAGGGGCAGCATACAATCAACTACAAATTAGAACAAGTCAAATATACTGTATATACTCGATATAAGCCTAGTTTTTCAGCCCCTTTTTTAGGCTGAAAATGCTCCCTTCGGCTTATACTCAAGCCAAGGTTATTTATTATTTTACTCTGTTATTAGTATTAATTTTATTACATTTATTTACTCTGTTTATTATTAAATTTACATTATTTTACTCTATTATTATTTTTATTACGTTTATTTACTCTACTAGCTGAGGACCCGGCGGTGCCCGGGTTATTTGAGGAAGGCATTGTGTGTCAAGGTTGATTCCTATTTGCTTTGACATACGAGGAATATTTTGAGTTAAGGGCGAGTGCCAAAGAGAGTGCTAATGTGAGAATATAGGACTTTAGGGCTTCAAGGGAGCAGCCTCCGTGCTTTGTGCTCTTGCCTGCTTTAGGGGATTGTTGTCTGCTTTGCTCTCATCCACTTTGGGGGACTTTAGGTTACTTGATTTTGTGTGGTTCTTATTCCTTCCCGGTATGTTTGGCTTTTTGAAGGGAGGGAGAGAGAGAGAGAGAGAGAACAAAAGAGGGAGGGAGGATGGAATGAGGACAGCAGGAAGAAGAAAAGGATGCTTCTGCCTCTTCACTTGGTGCTTTCTGCTTCCTTACCACAACTTTGTGCTTCTACCATTTTTAAGTAGATGTTTCTTTTTTTAATTGTTCCATGTGAATGTGAATGTATACATTATTTCTTATTTATAAATCACATTTTCTTATTTAACACACATTAAAAACAGGGAGGTTTCAGGGGGTTGGAACGAAACAATAGCATTTCAGTGGTGAGATTCAGTGGTGAGATTATCTGTCCGAACGTATCTCATGCTATGAACCATCACGAAGCTTAAGATCGTCATGAGAGGTCCTGCTCTCAGTCCCACCACTCTCGCAAACGCGGTTGGTGGGAACGAGAGGCAGGGCCTTCTCGGCAGTGGCCCCCTGTCTGTGGAACTCTCTCCCCAAGGACATCAGGTTGACCACCTCCCTCCTTTCCTTTAGAAGACAACTGAAGACCTGGCTCTGGGGCCAGGCGTTTGATTAGAGGCCAGTGGCAATAGGAAAAAGGAAATTTGGGTTTTGCGACATGGATTCTCCCGGCTTGGTTTGGTTTTACTGGCACGTTAATTTATTGTTAAATTTACTGATGATGTTGTATAATGTTTTAAAATGATTTTATTGTGAATTGTAATTTTCGTTAGCATCCTCTGATGCTCACGTGAGGTCGCTCTGAGTGTCCCTTGTGGGGAGAAGGGCGGGATAGAAATATACGAAATAAATAAATAACTCGCTTTGAGATAAGAACATTTTGAGTTAAGACCTCGGTCACGGAACACATCAAACTCTTAAGTCAAGGCACCACTGTATATTCTTGCATGGCAGAAGGGGTTTGGAATGGATACCTTGAGGGTTTCCCCCCCAACTCTATGATTCTACTAAGCTTTTTCAAAGGGAGAGTTATATATTCCCTGTAACGTTCCAGTGGACGGACATAACAACATCTTCTGGTGCTCATGTGAGGTCGCTCTGAGTCTCCCTTGTGGGGAGAAGGGCGGGATAGAAATATACGAAATAAATAAATAAATCGCTTTGAGATGAGAGCATTTTGAGTTAAGACCTCGGTCACGGAACACATCAAACTCTTAAGTCAAGGTGCCGCTGTATATTCTTGCATGGCAGAAGGGGTTTGGAATGGATACCTTGAGGGTTTTTTCCCCCAACTCTATGATTCTACGAAGCTTTTTCAAAGGGAGAGTTATATATTCCCTGTAACGTTCCAGTGGACGGACATAACAACATCTTCTGGTGCTCATGTGAGGCCGCTCTAAGTCTCCCTTGTGGGGAGAAGGGCGGGATAGAAATATACGAAATAAATAAATAAATAAATCGCTTTGAGATGAGAGCATTTTGAGTTAAGACCTCGGTCACGGAACACACCAAGCTCTTAAGTCAAGGTGCCGCTGTATATTCTTGCATGGCAGAAGGGGTTTGGAATGGATACCTTGAGGGTTTCCCCCCCCAACTCTATGATTCTACTAAGCTTTTTCAAAGGGAGAGTTATATATTCCCTGTAACGTTCCAGTGGACGGACATAACAACATTTGATGGTCGCCCTTTGTGTCTTTAAGCACAGCGGACGCCTCCCCATCCCCATTGCCCCCAAATGAAGCCTGGGGCTGCCCAGCAGCTGACTGGGTGCCCATCGTTCCTGACGGTTGTAGCACGAGAGGAACCGGGTAATTAGGCCAAGTGGAGCTGCGGGAGGTAGCTGGCATTCTCCGCTGCCTTTTTGTATATTCATGGCCTGTCATGATTGATGGAAGGACAGTGTTTGGTGACACGGTGTCATTTGCCGGTTGGAAGGTAGATTCTGAGGCTCAGAAGGGGCATTCGGCAGCCCCGACAATCAGCTCGTTTCAATGTCAGTGACATCGGCATCTGCATTTTCCTTTGTTTGCCGCTCCTTCCCCCCCCCCCCCCGCCCCACCCCCCAAAGACATCTATTAATTTGTCTGGATTAGGCAAGATACTTCCACATTTTAAGAAAAGGATCAGATGATGTCACATAACTATTAGGACATCAAAACTGAAATCTGTGTGTGCTTTTGAACAGTGCGTTGCGTACTGCCGTGTTTCTCAACCAGTGTGCCGTGGCACACTAGTGTGCCGTGAGTGATCATCAGGTGTGCCGCGAGAAAAGCTCTCTGCCCCCCTTCCTTCCCCCCTCCTCCTGCCGAACTCCTGCTGCGTGGGGGAAGGCCAGGCGGCGGCGAAGAAAAAGAAGGGACCGGGCACCGCCTCCTTCGGCCGTTTTCCCCAACCAGCCTCAAATCCGCCATGACTCCCGCCATGACTCTCGCCCCTTGCTTGTTGAAGCCGCGCGGAGGAGCCCGGCCTACTGAAACCCATCCACCGCTCATGCTCCTCCTTTGTGGGAGAGCTGAAGCCGGGGGGAGGGGGGGGGCATGGCGCAGCCTGGCTCCGCCCCCTCCCCCAGCCTCAGCGCTCCCACAGCTTCGCCAGCCTTGAGGGGGCAGTGCCAAGGCAGTGGTGGCAGAGCCAGCACAATGCTGGCTTGGCACTGCCCTCTCAAAGCTGGTGAAGCTGTGGGAGAACTGAAGCCGGGGGGAGTGGGGGGCATGACGCAGCCTGGCTCCGCCCACTCAGTGTGAAACCTGGGCCTATTTCTATAAACACAACATATATATGACTTCCTCTCACATATTTATACATGGCTATCATGCCTTCTCTCAGCCTTCTCTTCTTCAGGCTAAACATGCTCCGCTCTTCAAGCCGCTCCTCATAGGGCTTGTTCTCCAGACCCTTGTGAAATTTCACCCTGAGTGAAACTTGCTTCCAGTTAACTATGGATGTCATGAAGCTGTTATAAACAGTTCCTTGGGGGGGCAACTCTAGAAAAAAATCCAGTAAATTAGTTTAAAAAAATATTTCCAAGTCGAGAGGCTCAATTTGTTTCTTGGAACCCTGTGAGGGGGCTGCTAGGAGGGGGGAAAGTGCCAATTTCCCACGGCACACCTGATGACCGCTCATGGCACACTAGTGTGCCACGGCACACTGGTTGAGAAACACTGACTTAGAGGTTTATCTACTCCATTGGCGCCCCCTTGTCGTGGGGGAGAGGCTCGTGTACCCTAATGAAGTTGTGAGCTATGCTGGCGGTGGCATAATAGTCACCGGTAGGGCCTCCCATGCCAGACAGGTCACCACTGAAGGGTCTGACAAAGAGCGTCAATGGGCAGGATGGGCTCTCTAGCCTTTTGGCAACCATCCTAAGAGAAGGAAAACTCTAAATTCAAACCCAGGCAGATGGTGCTCGTCTAACCCTGTAAGGTCAACCATCTAGAGCAGTGTTTCCCAACCTTTTTTGAGCCGTGGCACACTTTTAACATTTAAAAAATCCGGGGGCACACCACCAACCAAAATGATACAAAATGACACGCTAACACAGTAAAGAATGGCTGGGGATGGTGACCTGCTGGGAGTGCCAAAGCCGGAAGTGGGAGGAGCCAGGCCACGCCATGCCCCGCCCCTCCCTGGCTTCAGTTCTCCCACAGATTCACCAGCTTTGAGAGGGCAGTGCCAAGCCAGCATTTTGCTGGCTCTGCCACCGCTGCCTTGGCACTGCCCCCTCAAGGCTGGCGAAGCTGTGGGAGCGCTGAAGCCGGGGGAGGGGGCGGAGCCAGGCCGCACCATGCCTCGCCTCCCCAGCTTCAGTTCTCCCACAGCTTTGCCAGCTTTGAGAGGGCAGTGCCAAGCCAGCATTGTGCTGGCTCTGCCACCGCTGCCTTGGCACTGCCCCCTCAAGGCTGGAGAAGCTGTGGGAGAGCCGAAGCTGGGGGGGGGTGGAGCCAGGCTGCGCCATGCCCCCCTCCCCGGCTTCAGTTCTCCCACAGCTTCACCAGCTTTGAGAGGGCAGTGCCAAGCCAGCATTGTGCTGGCTCTTCCACCGCTGCCTTGGCACTGCCCCCTCAAGGCTGGCGAAGCTGTGGGAGCGCTGAAGCTGGGGGAGGGGGCGGAGCCAGGCCGCACCATGCCTCGCCTCCCCAGCTTCAGTTCTCCCACAGCTTTGCCAGCTTTGAGAGGGCAGTGCCAAGCCAGCATCGTGCTGGCTCTGCCACCGCTGCCTTGGCACTGCCCCTTCAAGGCTGGCGGCTGTGGGAGCGCTGAAGCCGGGGAGGGGCGAGCCAGGCCGCACCATGCCTCGCCTCCCCAGCTTCAGTTCTCCCACAGCTTTGCCAGCTTTGAGAGGGCAGTGCCAAGCCAGCATTGTGCTGGCTCTGCCACCGCTGCCTTGGCACTGCCCCTCAAGGCTGGCGGCTGTGGAGCGCTGAAGCCGGGGAGGGGCGGAGCCAGGCCACACCATGCCCTGCCCCCTCCCCGGCTTCAGTTCTCCCACAGATTCACCAGCTTTGAGAGGGCAGTGCCAAGCCAGCATTGTGCTGGCTCTGCCCCCGCTGCCTTGGCACTGCCCCTCAAGGCTGGCGAAGCTGTGGAGCGCTGAAGCCGGGGAGGGGGCGGAGCCAGGCTGCACCATGCCCCCCCTCCCCCAGCTTCAGCGCTCCCACAAAGGAGGAGCATGAGCGGTGGATGGGTTTCAGTAGGCAGGGCTCCTCCGCGCGGCTTCAACAAGCAAGGGGGAAGAGTCATGGCGGGAGTCATGGCGGATTTGAGGCTGGTTGGGGAAATGGCCGAAGGAGGCGGTGCCCCGGTCCCTTCTTTTTCTTCGCCGCCGCCTGGCCCTTCCTCCTCCTCCCCCCCAAGCAGCAGGAGTTCGGCAGGAGGAGGGGGGAAGGAAGGGGGGCAGAGAGCTTTTCTCGCGGCACACCTGATGATCACTCACGGCACACTAGTGTGCCACGGCACACTGGTTGAGAAACACTGATCTAGAGAAGGAAACTCAAATCAAATCTACGACCTGAGGACTTTGCTGCCACCGTCCTAAGCTTGCTAGGCCCCGGCAGCCGAACCTTTGGTTTAAAGGGTGAGGCCAGTTCTGTGCACGCTGCACTCCACCATAAAAATCAATTGCACAGGCTCGAAGGACACATCCAATCTCTGGAAAAGCCCTGTAGCAATAGGCGAGGGACGAAACGGCAGGTATACAGATGCACTGGAAACCGCTGACCCAACTCTGCATACGGGCAGTTGAGGACTTTGGTCACTCGAGACTGGCCCGGGAGATGACAGTCCTGTTCGGCAGCACCCTGGACGACAACGCAGAAAGAACCGCAACTTGGAAACAACATCCCCGAAGGAGACTTTCTGCTGTGCTTTCTGCAACCGGACTTGCCTGTCTCAGATTGGCCTTCCTAGTCATCAACGCGCTTGTAGACAGCGTGGGATGAGTCCTTCCTAAGAATCTTCGTTCGCGAAGTAATGCCGAGAGAGATGGCATTGAAAGTTTCTCTATATCCACCTGCGGGGTGGGAAGGGCGGAATATAAATGATTATCTATCTATCTATGTATCTATCTATGTATATAATAAAAGTCAGTGTTTGCGGGCGGGCGGTGGGTGGGTGGTGCGACCGAGCGAATATGTGCCAGCGTTTCGATTGGCTGCAACTGTGGGATTATTTGCATAAATGGCTGTGACTGGCCAGCCTCCCAACATTCCAACACAGCACAGAGAGGAAAGGGAAGGGCCTGAGGCAGGCATAAGTGGCTGGAGTTGAAGTTAGCCAGTTGACAGTTTTTTCTGTTGGAAATGGAATGTTCAGTACCTTCACCCAATACACTTCTCAGGTGACTCAGAGGGAAAAGCGAAAGGCCTCAGGCAGTCAGCCACTGCGGCCCACAGCAATGACGGATCAGGACCAAACATGGCAAACAAGGGACCAATGGCCCACTTCACAACCTGGTGTGGTATAGGGCAGGAGGGGCCACGAATGAGGGGATTTGCAGTACCTTCACATCATTCACTTCCCAAACAACACTGCAGCCGCTATAAATCACAGACCAGGCCCAAAATTGACAACAAGGCTTCCTTAACTTGATTTTCCTGACTAGGCCCCCAACAATGACAGAACAAGACCAAACGTGGCACACAGACCCCCGAAGATGCACCCTACATCCTGGTGCAGTTTGAGGAAGGATGGACCATGGATGGTGGGACTTGCAGTACTTTAATTCACTTCCTTAGAGCAGTGTTTCCCAACCTTTTTTGAGCCGTGGCACACTTTTTACATTTGCAAAATCCTGGGGCACCCCACCAACCAAAATGACACTCTAACACAGTAATACATATAGTTAATATGTTTCTAAATGTATTTATACACTCAGTGTGAAACCTGGGCCTGTTTCGATGAACACAACATAGATATCCTGGCAGGAATGGCAGAAAGACACAAACTTCCCACACAGAACTCCCATCACCAAGAGGAAATACTATAAGAGTTTGGTGGGCATTGACCTTGGGTGACGGATCAGGACCAAACATGGACCAAACTGTATTGTTACGTTTGGTATGTCAGCCGCCCCGAGCCACTGGGAGTGACGGCGAATAAATTCGAATAAATAAATAAATAAATAAAAAGAACTGCAACTTGGAAATAACATCACCCAAGGAGACTTTTTCTGCTGTGCTTTCTGCAACCGGACTTGCCTGTCTCGGATTGGCCTTCCTAGCCATCAACGCGCTTGTGGAAAGCGTGGGATGAGTCCTTCCTGAATCTGAATCTTCGTTCGCAAAGAAAAGCCACCGTGGAGGTTTCCTTGTCATAGGATCACTATACCTTGAAGGGGATTTCCTGGCATTGGGATACCAATAAACGGCACCGCAAATGGAAAGCGTGATTTGGAGCCTTGGATCTCCTTCGAAGTCGAGATTTGGTTTCCTGCCTCCCAGCAAGAGAAGCTGTTATTTCCTCGGGTTCGTGGCTTGCAGGCGGGCGCGAGGAGGGATTAAAAAAAAAAAAGCATCTGTTGAATTATAAATTTCAGGATAAATGAGGCTTGCGAAATTTCATATCTGCTCAGGGGGGAGACGGCAGCATGGCTGGACAAGAAAGCTTTTGCCTCGGAGAGGAGGGGAAGAGAACGCAGGACAAAGTCAAATGTAATTAATTCGAGTGGGAAAATGCTTTTACTGTGTAATATTTAGCCACATATTTCAACAATAATAGCACTTCTGTCAGGGAAGTTACATTTTTCAAAGGTATTGGCTTTCGCCGAGATACTGCAATATTAACTGGAAGCCGAGACGTCCCCGCGCGAGTATCCAAAGCCTGGTTTTCTTTAATTTCCAAACGGTGGGATGAGGGCTGGGCGCACTCCAGGGCCTGCTTCAGGGGATGGAGCTGCTTTTGGCCCAGATCGGGGTCTCGTTGATCTCACAAATAGAAATGTTCAGTACGCAATAAGCGGTGGCAAAGTGGTGGTGCAACGCCGTTATTTGGATTGTTTCAGTGTTTGTATGATTCCCATCTCAATACTGCGCTCAAAGGTGGTTGCGCGAGGTTCAAACCTGTCTCACTAGGAGAGCTGTAGATTTGCATAAAATGCATAACTAAAAATTCATAATTTATGCGTAGTGATGTAAAAATTAGGCATGTGCGGAAGACTCAGAATTTCCGTTAGTCGGACGCCATTTCTGAGATGTTTCTTGGCGCACAACATATAATTTATTTATTTATTTATTTATTTATTTGCATCATTTCTACCCCGCTCTTCTCAACCCTCGAGGGAGGACTCAGAGCGGCCGAACAAAAGGCAACAATTCGATGCCGATACACAACATAAATCTACCGTGTTTCCCCGATAGTAAGACACCCCCGATTGTAAGACGTATCGGGGGTGTCAGGGGTGTCAGGTGTCAGGTGTCAGGGGTGTCAGGGTGTCAGGTGTCAGGGGTGTCAGGTGTCAGGGGTGTCAGGCTAATATAAGCCGTACCCCGAAAGTAAGCCGTGCCTCGTCGTCACGCCGCCGCCGCAACCGGCCCATCGGCGCACCTTTCTGCCAGGCCTGCAAAGAAGGGAGGGGGAAGAGAGCAAGAGGCGTGGCGAAGCAGTGCCGCGTCAGAGTGACGCGCCGCCGCCCGCCACGCCTCTTGCTCTTTTCCCCCCCTCCTTTCGTCCAAGGAAGGGAGGGGAAGAGAGAGCAAGGCGTGGCGAAGCAGCGCCGCGTCAGAGTGACGCGCCGCCGCTCGCCATGCCTCTTGCTCTTTCCCCTCCCTTCTTTCGTCAAGGAAGGAGAGGGGAAGAGAGCAAGAGGTGTGGCGAAGCAGCGCCGCGTCAGAGTGACGCGCGCCGCCGCCGCCCACGCCTCTTGCTATTTTCCCTCCCTTCTTTAGTCAAGGAAGGGAGGGGGAAGAGAGCAAGAGGCGTGGCGAAGCAGCGCCGCGTCAGAGTGATGCGCCGCCGCTCGCCACGCCTCTTGCTCTTTTCCCTCCCTTCTTTCGTCCAAGGAAGGGAGGGAAGAGAGCAAGAGGCGTGGCGAAAGCAGCGCCGCGTCAGAGTGACGCACCGCCGCTCGCCACACCTCTTGCTCTTTTCCCCCTCCCTTCTTTTCGTCCAAGGAAGGGAGGGGAAGGAGAGCAAGAGGCGTGGCGAAGCAGCCGCGTCAGAGTGACGCGCGCCGCCGCCACGCCTCTTGCTCTCTTCCCCTCCCTTCTTTTCCAAGGAAGGGAGGGGAAGAGAGCAAGAGGCGTGGCGAAGCAGCGCCGCGTCAGAGTGACGCGCCGCCGGCCGCCGCGCTTCTTGCTCTTTTCCCCCCCCCTCTTTCGTCAAGGAAGGGAGGGGCAAGAGAGCAGGAGGCGTGGCGAAGCGGCGGCGCGTCAGAGTGACGCGCCGCCGCTCACCACGCCTCTTGCTCTTTCTCCCTCCCTTCTTTCGTCCCAGGAAGGGAGGGGGAAAGAGCAAGAGGCGTGGCGAAGCAGCGCCGCGTCAGAGTGACGCGCCGCCGCCGCCACGCCACTTGCTCTTTTCTCCCTCCCTTTCTTCGTCCAAGGAAAAGCTGAGCCGCGGAGTTGTGCCGCGGCCGATGGGGCCAGTTGCGGCGGCGGCAGCGTGACGGCGGCGGCGTGGGCGTGGCGATGAGGTACGTCTTAGTTTATATAAGACGTACCCCGAAAGTAAGACGTAGGGGGACTTTTCGGGGGGAAAAGAAAGTAAGATGCTGTCTTACTTTCGGGGAAACACAGTATATATATAAAAAGAGAGTGGTAGTGCGTCCCAGCAAATGCACGCCAAAACTACATGTCCCACACACACACGAAAATCGCAGGGCCACTCATCCATACCCCAAGGTCCCTACACGGCCCACAAAAACACCCCGAAACACCACGCAACACCCCCAAAACCTCCCCCGAACCACAATATTACAACGCATGCGCAAAAACCCAGAACACACAAAATGCCCGCCATCAAACAACCACAGTACCGAGCATGCACAACAAAAAACCACACCGCAACAAGCCCCAAACCACAACCCCCTCCGTACCTGCCCACTACCCCATCCAGAAGCAACAACAACACGTCAACACAGCGACAACCCACCTCCTCCGCTGCCTTATCATCCTCCTTCGCCGCCTCCACGCCACTCCCGGACCCGGTCACCACGGCCGACGCCATGCCCCCCTCCTCCGCCGCTTCCCAACCGCTCCTGAGGCTGGCGGCAGAGGCCGAGGAGGCGACGGCGCGGCCCGGGTCCAAAACAGCGAAGGAGAAGAGCATGGCCACCGGACTACAATTCCCAGAAGGCTCCGCGCGACTCACTGGGAAAGAGGGCGGAGACAGGGCACAAAAAAGAGACAAGAGTTCCGTCCACCACATAAGCATTGAGCCATAACCATCAACTTACCCATTACAATTCCAATCCAAAGTGCTGCATTGTGCTAATGTGCAAAAACCTGGTCCCAGAGCCATGATTTCACTCCTTTCCTGAATGCCAGGAGGGATGGGGTTGATCGTATGTCGCTTGGAAGCGCATTCCACAGACGGGGAGCCACCACCGAGAAGGCCCTCTCTCTCGTCCCCACCAACCGCGTTTGAGAAGTAGGCGGGAGCAAGAGCAGGGCCTCCCCGGATGATCTTAAATTACGAGGTGGGACATAGTGGCAGATGCGTTCGGACAAGTAAGCTGGGCCAGAACCGTATAGAGCTTTAAAGGTCAAAACCAGCACTTTGAATTGAGCTCGGAATTGGGCAGGCAGCCAGTGGAGCTGATACAACAGGGGGGTGGTGTGCTCCCTGTATGTAGCTCCCGTTAGTAATCTGTCTGCCACCTGTTGGACTAGTTGTAATTTCTGAACTGTCTTCAAAGGCAGCCCCACGTAGAGTGCGTTGCAGTAATCTATTCGGGATGTGACCAGAGCGTGGACCACCGTAGCCAGGTCAGACTTCCCAAGGTACGGGCGCAGGGGGACTGAAAGAGGCAATGGTAAGACCGCTGCTGAAGAAGCCGAATTTAGACCCTTCGGCTCCCTCCAATTACCGACCTGTGTCTAATTTGCCTTTCTTAGGCAAGGTAATTGAGAGGGCAGCAGCGGATCAGCTGCAGCAGTTCCTAGACGACACAGCTGGGCTTGACCCCTTCCAGTCCGGCTTCCGTAATGGGCATGGGACGGAGACCGTGCTTGTCGCCATTACAGACCAACCGCGCCAGCTGGACCAGGGTGGGTCAGCCCTGCTTGTTTTGTTAGACCTAACAGCAGCGTTCGATACAGTAGATCACGCCTTGTTGACCCACCGTTTAGCCGTGACTGGGGTAAGGGGGACTGCCCTTAAGTGGGTGGCCTCCTTCCTCCGGGATCGGGGACAACGTGTGGAGGGGGGCGGGAGGCCTCTGGGAGACTCCCATTAAGCTGTGGGGGTCCCAGGGGCCATTCTCTCCCCCTTATTATTCAACGTATATATGCGCCCCTGGCACAGCTGGTTCGCGACTTTGGTCTGGAGTGTTATCAGTATGCGGATGACACCCAGCTTCTGCTGAGAATGGACGGCAGGCGGATACCGTACCCGATTATTTCCACCGATGCCTTGAAGCCGTGACTGGCTGGCTGCGTTCCAGCCGGCTGAAGGTGAATCCGTCGAAGACGGAGATCTTGTGGCCCGATCGCCCTGGGCTGGATGAGTGCCGGTTGCCTACCTAGATGGCGAGCAACTAAGCTCGCCATCCCTTGTCAAGAGCTTGGGTGCCAAACTGGACCCCTTGCTGACCATGGAGACCCAGGTCTCCACGGTCAGCAAAACAGCGTTCTACCATCTCCGTCAGGCTAGGCGACTGGCACCCTCCCTGTCCAGGGATGACCTGGCCACGGTGATCCAGCGACGGTCATCTCGAGATTGGACTACTGTAACGCCCTCTACGTTGGCCTTCCCTTGTCGACAATCCGGAGACTCAAGCTGGTGCAGAATGCCGCTGCTCGCTTGCTGGTGGGAGCATCAGTAAGGGAGCATATTACTCCCATCCTTGGCAACTGCACTGGCTTCCTATAGAGTACCGAATTGTCTTCAAGGTGCTGGTACTTACCTTTAAGGCCTTGCACGGTCTAGGGCCTGTGTATCTGAGGACCGCCTTGCCCCGTACGTTCCCCGAGATCACTACGTTCAGAAGAGCAAAATCTGCTAGTGGTTCCACCAATCCGCTCCTGCCATCTATCCACAACTAGGCAGAGGGCCTTCTCTGTGGTGGCCCCAGTATGGTGGAACTCGCTGCCTGATACCTCCAGAGCAATTTCAGAGCTCGGCCCTTTTCGAAGAGCTTGTAAGACTGTTTTGTTTAAAATGACCTTTGACTAACAGACAAACAAATCTCGCCTGAGGGGTTATGCCTGGAGTTTTAGAAACCCATTGCTGATTTTAATGTATACCGGTTTATATGTTGCGTTTTTATACTATGTAAAGCTGCAAGTCCCATGCGCAGCATCTTTTATAGTTGTTTGTGATCCGCCCCGAGCCTGCAGGGAGGAGCGGAATATAAGATCGAATAATAAATAAATAAATAAATAAACTGTGCAAAGGCTCCCCCGCCCACTGCCGAGACCTGCGGTTCCAGGCTCAGCGATGAGTCCAGGATCACTCCAGGCTGCGAACCTGCGTCTTCAGGGGGAGTGCAACCCCATCCAACACAGGCTGTGACCCTATGCCCTGTTCGGCCTTACGACTGACCAGGAGGACCTCTGTCTTGTCTGGATTAAGTTCCAATTTGCTAGCCCTCATCCAGTCCGACACAGCAGCCAAGCACCGGTTCAAAGTCTGGGCAGCCTCCTTGGTGACAGGTGGGAAGGAGTGACAGATCTGGACGTCATCTGCGTACAGATAACACCTTACTCTTGAAACTCACCCCATACTTTTTTGTTTTACGCGTTTTGTAAACGAAACAAAGTCAGTTTCATATTTAATGCAAGGCAAGGAAGCAAAGCTGAAATCAAAGCCTTAGTGCAGTGTTTCTCAACCTGGGGGTCGGGACCCCTGGAGGGGTCGCAAGGGAGTGTCAGAGGGGTCTCCAAAGTGAATCAGAAAACACAGTATTTTCTGTTGGTCATAGGGGGTTCTGTGTGGGAAGTTTGGCCCAATTCTATCCTTGGTGGGGTTCAGAATTCTCTTTGATTGTAGGTGAACTATAAATCCCAGCAACTACAACTCACACATGTCAATGTCTATTTTCCCCAAACTCCACCAATGTTCACATCTGGTTATATTGAGTATCTGTGCCAAGTTTGGTCTAGATCTGTCATTGTCTGAGTCCACAGTGCTCTCTGTATGTAGGTGAACTACAACTCCCAAACTCAATGTCCACCAGACCCTTCCAGTATTTCCTGTTGGTCATGGGAGTTCAGTGTGCCAAGTTCGGGGCAAGTCCATCATTGGTGGAGTTCAGAATGCTGTTTGATGGTAGGTGAACTATAAATCCCAGCAAGTCCCAAATGTCAAAATCAACCTTGGCCCGCAACCCCACCAGTATTCAAATTTAGGTATTTGTGGCAAATTTGGTCCAGTGAATGAAAATACATCCTGCATATCAGATATTTACATTACGGTTCATAAAAGTAGCAAAATTAGAGTTAGGAAGTAGCGACGAAAATAATGTTATGGTTGGGGGTCACCAAAACATGAGGAACTGTATTAAGGGGTCACGGCGTTAAGAAGGTTGAGAACCACTGCCTTAGTGCCTTCTTTGAGTTTCCTCTGTAAAACTAATGGCCTCCTGCCATTCAGAGCCAGAATAGAGAGAGCATTGCATTTTGAGAACAGCACAGAACTCTGGGAAATGTAGTTTGGGAAGGAAGGAGCCCTATGCCAGAGATTTCAAAAGGCCCTGCCCTAAACTACATTTTCCAGACTGCATCAGCATCAAAAAGCATCAATCAGTACCAAATCAGAATTTAAAAAATTCACCAAAAATCCATGGATAAGTGAAACATTCTGACATTTGGTGGGCTAACAGTGGTAAATGTGTTCTAGCATTGTAGCAAGTTTCACCCTAATTGATTGAAAAACGAGGGAGCTCTAACACAGTCTTTCTCAACCAGTGTGCCATGGCACACTAGTGTGCCGTGACGGACCTCCTGCTGTGCTGCGAGAAAAGCTCTCTGCCCCCTTTCCTCCCCCCCTTCCTGCCAAACTCCTGCTGCTTGTGGGGGGGGGGGGGGGGAGGAAGGGCCGGGCAGTGGCGAAGAAAAAGAAGAAGGGACCGGGCCGCTGCCTCCTTCGGCTGTTTCCCCAGACAGCCTCCAATCCGCCATGACTCCCACCATGACTCTTGCCCCTCGCTCGCTGAAGCCGCGTGGAGGAGGAGCCCCGCCCACTGCAGCCCGTTCACCGCTCATGCTCCTCCTCTGTAGGAGAGCTGAAGCCGGGGGGAGGGCGGGGCATGGTGCGGCCTGGCTCTGCCCCCGGCCGGCACTCCCAGCAGCTGCTCCAGCCTTGAGGGACAGTGCCAAGCCAACACTGTGCTGGCTCTGGCACCGCTGGCTTGGCACTGCCCCCTCAAGGCTGGAGCAGCTGCTGGGAGAGGTGAAGCTGGGGGTAGGGGCGGGGCATGGCACAGCCTGGCTCCGCCCCCTCCCGGCTTCGGCACTCCCAGCAGCTGCTCCCAGCAGGCCACCAACCCCAACCGTTCTTTACTGTGTTAGAGTGTCATTTTGGTTGGTGGTGTGCCCCGGTTTTTAATGTTAAAAGTGTGCCGCGGCTCAAAAAAGGTTGGGAAACACTGCTCTAACACATTAAAGAATGGCTGGGGGATGGTGGCCTGCTGGGAGCAGCTGCTGGGAGTGCCGAAGCCGGGGGAGGAGCCAGACCATGCCCCGCCCTCTCCCCCGGCTTCAGCTTTCCTTACAGCTTCTCCAGCCTTGAGGGGCAGTACCAAGCCAGCGGTGGCAGAGCCAGCACAATGCTGGCTTGGCACTGTCCCCTCAAGGCTGGAGCAGCTGTTGGGAGTGCCAAAGCTGGGGGAGGGGGCAGAGCCAGACTGTGGCATGCCCCGCCCCCTCCCCCAGCTTTAGCTCTCCTACAGGCCGCGCCATGCCCCGCCCCTCTCCCCAGCTTTAGCTCTCCTACAGAGGAGGAGCATGAGCGGTGGACGGGCTTCAGTGGGTAGAGCTCCTCCTCCACGCGGCTTCAGCTTTCCCACAGCTTCTCCAGCCTTGAGGGGGCAGTACCAAGCCAGCGGTGGCAGAGCCAGCACAATGCTGGCTAGGCACTGTCCCCTCAAGGCTGGAGAAGCTGTGGGAGAGCGGAAGCCGGGGGAGCGGAAGCCTAGTGTTCACATTTGGGCATATTGAGCGTCCGTGCCAAATTTGGTCCAGATCCATCATTGTTTGAGTCCACAGTGCTCTCTGGACGTAGGTGAACTACAACTCCCAAACGCAAGGTCAATGCCCACCAAACTATTCCAGTATTTTCTGTTGGTCGTGGGAGTTATGTGTCCTAACATTGTTTCAATTCCATTGCTGGTGGAGTTCAGAATGCTCTTTGATTGTAAGTGAACTATAAATCCCAGCAACTACAACTCCCAAGTCACAAAATCAACCCCCCCCCCAGCACCAGTATTCAGATTTGAGCATATCGGATATTTGTGCCAAATTTAGTCCAATGAATCAAAATACATCCTGCGTATCAGATATTTGCATTGTGATTCGCACCAGTAGCAAAATTACAGTTATGAAGTAGCGACGAAAATAATGTTATGGTTGGGGGTCACCACAACTCGAGGAGGGGCCTTTGGCAACCCCTCTGAACCCCCCTTGCGACCCCCAGGTTAGGGAGAAAAACAGGATATGAATAAAGAATTGTTACAGTAGTAGTAGTTGTTGTAAATATCTCAACGGAAGTCCTATGGAAGACGGAGCGCGCTTTGAGAAGGAACTTTATTGACTGTTCAAATGGGGAATACGTTTTCCACGGAGCACGGTTGGGTGGCCATCTTTCTGGACTGTGTTTCGTCATGGCATGGGGTTGGACTAGATTGCCCTTGTGGTTCCTTCCGGCTCTTCGGATGTTGTTTTTGTGATGTCTTTCCTGGGCTGAGGCAGAAAATAGACAATAATGTGATGTTTCCAGATAGAGCGCGTCCCGTTTACCACGGCCACGGACCCTTGTGAAACGTGGCATTTGATGTGACATGTTTGGAGTGGCTGCAATAAGATCTCGGCCCTTTGGGAAATCTTGCTAAATGGGACCAGATCCTTGCTTTCCCCCTTTCTTTGCGTGCCCCAAATTTGACAAAAGGGACGCGAACGCGGCTCCTCTTGAAGAGCCAAGCAGTGGCGTTCCGAGTCGCTTGCGTAAATGCTCTTTGGGAAGCTGAATTGGATTTGATAGCATCAGATTGTTTTCAAGTGGCATTTTCGTCGGGAAAGGAACTCTAGTTAATGGCAGGATTATCAGCGGAAGCCGGGCCCGGGCAGAAGCCGGTCTTTACATACTTATTTTTTGATGGGGTTTCTTTTATTCCAACTCATTTGCCGTCGTCCCCACCGCCCACTTTCGGAATTTCCCTAAGGGGTACTTTACGAAAACGGGACGAACAAACAACCACAAAGCTGTGAATAAACATAGACAACCACGTCAGCGGAATAATGTATGCGAGCACCAGGAAATGTTTCATTTCCAAAAGCCTGGTGGCATTTAATGGGACTTATTTTTATTTATTTATTTATTTACTTCATTTCTATTCCGCCCTTCTCACCCCGCAGGGGACTCAGGGCGGATTACAATGTACACATTACATTTAGACACACAAACACACAAGACAGACAGAGGCGATTTAACATCTGGCCACCAGGGGGAGCTGTGACAATGAAATCCTTCACACTTGCCCCAATTTATTTATTTATTTACTTTATTTCTATTCCACTCTTCTCACCCCGCAGGGGACTCAGGGCGGATCACAATGTACACATTACATTTAGACACACAAACACACAAGACAGACAGAGGCGATTTAACATCTGGCCACCAGGGGGAGCTGTGACAATGAAATCCTTCACACTTGCCCCAATTTATTTATTTATTTACTTTATTTCTATTCCGCCCTTCTCACCCCGCAGGGGACTCAGGGCGGATCACAATGTACACATTACATTTAGACACACAAACACACAAGACAGACAGAGGCAATTTAACATCTGGCCACCAGGGGGAGCTGTGGCAATGACAATATTCACACTTGCCTCAATTTATTTATTTATTTACTTCATTTCTATTCCGCTCTTCTCACCCCGCAGGGGGCTCAGGGCGGATTACAATGTACACATTACATTTAGACACACAAACACACAAGACAGACAGAGGCGATTTAACATCTGGCCACCAGGGGGAGCTGTGGCAATGACAACATTCACACTTGCCTCCATTTATTTATTTATTTACTCACTTCATTTCTTTTCCGCCCTTCTCACCCCGCAGGGGACTCAGGGCGGATCACAATGTACACATTACATTTAGACACACAAACACACAAGACAGACAGAGGCGATTTAACATCGGTCCACCCTGGGGTGCTGTTGCAATGACACCATTCACACTTGCCTCCATATATTTATTTATTTACTCACTTCATTTCTTTTCCGCCCTTCTCACCCCGCAGGGGACTCAGGGCGGATCACAATGTACACATTACATTTAGACACACAAACACACAAGACAGACAGAGGCGATTTAACATCTGGCCACCAGGGGGAGCTGTGGCAATGACAACATTCACACTTGCCTCCATATATTTATTTATTTACTTCATTTCTATTCCGCCCTTCTCACCCCGCAGGGGACTCAGGGCGGATTACAATGTACACATGACATTTAGACACACAAACACACAAGACAGACAGAGCGATTTAACATCTGGCCACCAGGGAGCTGTGGCAATGACAACATTCACACTTGCCTCCATTTATTTATTTATTTACTTCATTTCTATTCCGCCCTTCTCACCCCGCAGGAGACTCAGGGCGGATTACATTGTACACATTACATTTAGACACACAAACACACAAGACAGACAGAGGCGATTTAACATCTGGCCACCAGGGGAGCTGTCACCCTCCTTCATTCCTCAGCGTGTTTCCTGGAGATCTTTTTTATGGCCTCGTAAATCAGTTAAATTTAGCCTCCCCACTAAGTGGTACCTTAATTTCCTACTTGACAGATGCAACTGTCTTTCGGGTTGCAAAGGTTGACAACAAGCTACACAATTGGCTGGAAGCTCACTCTGACCCGGGCTGGCTTTGAACTCATGACCTTTCGGTCAGTAATGATCTTAATGCAGCTGACTCCCAGCCAGCTCGCCACATTGAACTCCTTGTCATGCCATTTGGACTACTCTTTGGAAAATATTCCCTGTCTTTAAAAATTCAACACCCTTCCCAATTTATATAAAGTTCTCATAGTATGGACGTATATACTCACATTTAGTTGAATTCAGTGTTAAAATATATTACATATATATTATATGACTCTCACTGAAATAAATTTCCAAATATTTTCCTTTTATAGCTCTCTGAGTCAAAAAGGTTCCCGACTCCTGATCAAGATCAGTGTTTCTCAACCAGTGTGCCGTGGCACACTAGTGTGCCGTGAGCAATCATAAGGTGTGCCGTGGGAAATTGGAACCTCCAATACCCTTTCTTCCAAACTCAAGGTCAATTACCAAACAAACCCTTTCAGTACTTTCTGTTGGTTTTGAGAGTTCAAAATACCAAGTTTGGTTCAATTCCATTGTTGCAAGAGTTCAGGATGCTCTTTGTGTGTTAACTATAAATTCCAGAAACTGTAACTCCCAAATGTCAAGGTCTATTTTTCCCAAACTCCATCTGTGTTCACATTTGGGCATATTGAGTATTCATGCCAAGTTTGATCCTGATCCAACATTGTTTCAGTCCACAGTGCTCTCTGGATATAGGTGAACTACAACTCAAAAACCCAAGGTCAATGCCCACCAAACTCTTATACCGTGTTTCCCCGATAGTAAGACACCCCCGATTGTAAGACGTATCGGGGGTGTCAGGGGGGTTGGCTAATGTAAGCCGTACCCTGAAAGTAAGCCGTGCCAAAGTCCATGCGAAGGGAGGGGGAAAGAAGGAGCAGAGGCGGGGTGAAGCGGCGTCGCGTCAGAGGCCTGGCTGTGACGCTGAGCCCCTTAGCACCGCCTCTTGCTTTCCTTTCTCCCTTCCTTCGCTCACTTGAATGGACGAAGGAAGGGAGGGCGAAAGAAGGAGCAAGAGGTGGGGCGACGGCGTCGCATCAGAGGCCTGGCCTCTGACGTGACACCGCTCGCCCGCCTCTCTCTTCCTTTCCCCCTCCCTTCCTTCGTTCACTCGAATGGACGAAGGAAGGAGGGCAAAAGAAGGGGCAAGGGGCGGGGCGAGGCGGCGTCGCGTCAGAGGCCTGGCCTCTGACGCGACGCCACTCGCCCGCCTCTTTGTTCCTTCTCCTTTCCCCCTTCCTTCGCTCACTTGAATGGACGAGGAAGGAGGGCGAAAGAAGGAGCAAGAGGCGGGGTGAAGCGGCGTCGCCAGAGGCCTGGCTGTGACGCGGAGCCCCTTAGCACCGCCTCTTGCTCCTTCTCCTTTCTCCCTTCCTTCGTTCACTTGAATGGACGAAGGAAGGGAGGGCGAAAGAAGGAGCAAGAGGCGGGCGAAGCGGCGTCGCATCAGAGGCCTGGCCTCTGACGTGACACCGCTTCGCCCGCCTCTTGTGTCCTTCTCCTCCCCCCTTCCTTCGTTCACTCGAATGGACGAAGGAAGGGAGGGCAAAAAGAAGGGGCAAAAGGGGCGGGCGAAGCAACGTCGCGTCAGAGGCCTGGCCTCTGACGACGCCACTTCGCCCCGCCTCTTGCTCCTTTCTCCTTTCCCCCCCCTTCCTTCGTTCACTTGAATGGACGAAGGAAGGAGAGGGCGAAAGAAGGAGCAAGAGGCAGGGCGGCGGCATCGCGTCAGAGGCCTGGCCTCTGACGTGACACCGCTTCGCCCGCCTCTTGCTCTTCTCCTTTCCCCTCCCTTCCTTCGTTCTCGAATGGACAAAGGAAGGGAGGGCGAAAGAAGGAGCAAGAGGCGGGGCGACGGCGTCGCACCAGAGGCCAGGCAAGAGGCATGCCGCGCAAGAGGCGTGCCGCGCAAGAGGCGTGGCGCGGTCGGCCCGTGTGGCCGGATGTGCGGCGGCGGCGCGGGCGGCGCCTCACAGGTACCGTCGCCCCTCACAGGTACCGTCGCCCTACTGGGTGAAGAATTCTTTGGGTATGTCAATATAAGACGTGCCCGAAAGTAAGACTTGAGGGGGCTTTTGGGGTAAAAAGAAAGTAAGACATCGTCTTACTTTCAGGGAAACACGGTAGCATTTTCTCTTGGTTATGGGAGTTCTGTGTGGGAAGTTTGTGTCTTTCTGCCATTCCTGCCAGGATATCTATGTTGTGTTTATCGAAACAGGCCCAGGTTTCACAGTGAGTGTATGAATACATTTAAAAACATATTAACTATATGTATTCCTGTGTTAGAGTGTCATTTTGGTTGGTGGTGTGCCCCAGGATTTTGTAAATGAAAAAAGCGTGTCGCGCCTTTAAAAAGGTTGAGAAACACTGATCTAGATAATCCGTCTCATCCAGAAATCCCCAGAGTTGGGTTCTCACCTACCCTAGACTTGGAATATTGCCTCATCTCTTTCCCCCCATTGATGTGATCTTGCGTTCCCCCCTTCTCCTGCTCGTGTCTTCTTGTGCTTATCAGCCTTTCAATTTATTGCTCCAGCTTTGCAAAATTTATGCCCGTGACTCCCATCTTTGTATTTACTCCAATTAACACATAAACCTAATTACTCAGATCAAGGGAGTTGGGAGTCCATAAATGGTAAGCGACACAGCGGCTGTTTGGCAGCTGCTTTCAGCTGCAAGGGGGCAATTTTTTTTTTTGAAATGGGGTTGGTGGGAGAGTATCAATTAGGTGACATTGATGGCCAGCGTTTGGGGCGTATATATGGTGAAGGAGGAGGAGAAAGAGATGCAAGATATTTGTGTGTCTTAAGTGTCATTGTTTGATCACAGCCTGAGAATAGCGGTTATGCAAATAATATATTCTTGGATTTTGGGAAGAAAGTGTTGGGATTCCAATTCTTTTTTTGGGGGGGCGGGAAATAGGGATATGGAACTCCTATACAAGAGAGTCAGAGTTGATCCCTTCCCCTTTCTCCTTTCATATTCAACATCTACATGCAGCCGCTTGCACAGCTGGTGCGGAGTTATGGGCTGGAGTGCCACCAGTACGCTGACGACACCCAGCTCATTCTGAGGATGGAGGGCAGGCCGGGATCCATCCCAGATGAAAACGAACACTGCATATATGACGATACTGGATGGCTGCTTGCGAGTAGGTGGAGGGTGAATCCGGCGAGACGGAGATCTTGGGGTCGGGCCGCTCGGGTGGTGGAGATGTCAGCTTCCGACCCTGGACGGTGTGGCGCTATGCCCATCGCCTTCCGTTAAGAGCCTGGGGGTCCATCTGGACTCCCAGCTGACCATGGAGGCCCAGGTCTCAGCGGTCAGCAAGGTTGCTTTTTTCATCTGCGACAGGCTCGGAGGCTGGCCCCTATCTCTCCCGGAATGACCTGGCCACGGTGATCAAGCTACGGTCATCTCAAGGCTGGATTACTGTAACGCGTTTACGTTGGCCTTCCTTTGTCGGCGACCGGAAGCTCAAGCTGGTGCAGAACACTGCCGCCCGGCTCCTGTCTGGAACCCCAGCAGGCCGCCACATCACACCTGTTTTGCAGGATCTGCACTGGCTCCCAATCGAGCACCGGATCTCCTTCAAGGTGTTGGTTCTTACCTTTAAGGCCTTGCATGGCCTGGGGCCAGCGTACTTGAGGGACCGACTCACCCCACACTGTCCCCGAGATCACTACGCTCCGAGGATGCTAATTTGTTAGAGATACCCTCGCGAAATCGGCTAAACTGACATCTACTCGCGGAGGCGTTCTCCGTTATAGCTCCTCGCTGTGGAACGCCCTCCCGGCTGGAACGCTGGCCTATAAAGGACCTGCTCCCGTTTAGGAGCGCCTGCAAAACTTATTTGTTTAAGCAGGCCCCTTCGGTGAGTAGGTCCTGCCCATGTTCCGCTTTAGCCGCTGTCCTGGGGTGTCACGCTATCTAATTTCTGAACTGTACCTGGGGGTTTAGCATTTTGCTGTTTTATTTACTAGCTTGGGGACCCGGCCCTGCCCGGGTTATTTGAGAAAGGCATTGTGTGCCAAGGGTGAGATGTTTATGTGGCTTGCAGTGGTCTCAGGAAGTTAGTGAAGGTACTGCAAGTCCCATCATCCATGGTCCATCCTCCTTCAAATGGCACCAGGATGTAGAGTGGGTCATGAGGGCTCTGAGTATCAGGTTTGGTCTTGATCAGTCATTGGATTAGGTTTGCAGCAGTTTTGGGAAGTGAGTGAAGGTACTTCAAGTCCCATCATGCATGGTCTGCCCTCCTCCAAGCTGCACCAGGATGTAAAGTGGGTCATGGAGGCTCTGTGTGCCTAGTTTGTTCTTTTTGGTAAGTGGATGAGGGTTGCAGTGGTCTCAGAAAGTGAGTGAAGGTACTTCAAGTCCCATCATCCGTGGTCCGTCCCACTCAAAACTGCAGCAGGATGTAGAGTGGGTCATGGGTACTCTGTGTGCCAAGTTTGGGCCTGGTCTGTGATTTGTAGGGGCTTCAATGTTCTGTGGGAAATAAACCGGGTGAAGGTACTGCAAATCCCATCATTTGTGGCCCATCTTGCCCTATACTGCACCAGGTTGTAAAGTGGGCCAGTGGGCATCTGTGTGCCAAGTGTGGTCCTGATCCTTCTATGGTGTGGGCCAGAGTGCTCTAAGCAAGTGAATTAAAGTACTGCAAGTCCCGGCATCCATGGTCCATCCTCCCTCAAACTGTACCAGGATGTAGAGTGGGTCTTGAGGGTTCTGTGTGCCAAGTTTGGTCTTGTTCTCTCATTATTTGGGGTTGCAAAGGGGTCGCAAAGTGTTTTGGCCTTAATAAACTCCCACCATGCCTGACTGCCTCAGGCCTTTTCCTTACCCCTCTGCCACTTTAGAGTGTCGGAATGTTCGTGTTGGCGACTGCCTCAGGCCTTTGCCTTATCCTCCTCTGCCAGTTTAGAGTGTCGGAATGTTCGTGTTGGCGACTGCCTCAGGCCTTTGCCTTATCCTCCTCTGCCAGTTTAGAGTGTCGGAATGTTCGTGTTGGTGACTGCCTCAGGCCTTTGCCTTATCCTCCTCTGCCACTTTAGAGTGTCGGAATGTTCGTGTTGGCGACTGCCTCAGGCCTTTGCCTTATCCTCCTCTGCCAGTTTAGAGTGTTGGAATGTTCGTGTTGGCGACTGCCTCAGGCCTTTGCCTTATCCTCCTCTGCCACTTTAGAGTGTCGGAATGTTCGTGTTGGCGACTGCCTCAGGCCTTTGCCTTATCCTCCTCTGCCAGTTTAGAGTGTTGGAATGTTCGTGTTGGCGACTGCCTCAGGCCTTTGCCTTATCCTCCTCTGCCACTTTAGAGTGTCGGAATGTTCGTGTTGGCGACTGCCTCAGGCCTTTGCCTTATCCTCCTCTGCCAGTTTAGAGTGTTGGAATGTTCGTGTTGGCGACTGCCTCAGGCCTTTGCCTTATCCTCCTCTGCCAGTTTAGAGTGTTGGAATGTTCGTGTTGGCGACTGCCTCAGGCCTTTGCCTTATCCTCCTCTGCCAGTTTAGAGTGTCGGAATGTTCGTGTTGGCGACTGCCTCAGGCCTTTGCCTTATCCTCCTCTGCCACTTTAGAGTGTTGGAATGTTCGTGTTGGCGACTGCCTCAGGCCTTTGCCTGCCTCAGGCCTCCTCCTCTGCCACTTTAGAGCGTCGGAATGTTCGTGTTGGCGACTGCCTCAGGCCTTTGCCTTATCCTCCTCTGCCACTTTAGAGTGTCGGAATGTTCGTGTTGGCGACTGCCTCAGGCCTTTGCCTTATCCTCCTCTGCCAGTTTAGAGTGTCGGAATGTTCGTGTTGGCGACTGCCTCAGGCCTTTGCCTTATCCTCCTCTGCCAGTTTAGAGTGTCGGAATGTTCGTGTTGGCGACTGCCTCAGGCCTTTGCCTTATCCTCCTCTGCCACTTTAGAGTGTCGGAATGTTCGTGTTGGCGACTGCCTCAGGCCTTTGCCTTATCCTCCTCTGCCACTTTAGAGTGTCGGAATGTTCGTGTTGGCGACTGCCTCAGGCCTTTGCCTTATCCTCCTCTGCCAGTTTAGAGTGTCGGAATGTTCGTGTTGGCGACTGCCTCAGGCCTTTGCCTTATCCTCCTCTGCCAGTTTAGAGTGTCGGAATGTTCGTGTTGGCGACTGCCTCAGGCCTTTGCCTTATCCTCCTCTGCCACTTTAGAGTGTCGGAATGTTCGTGTTGGCGACTGCCTCAGGCCTTTGCCTTATCCTCCTCTGCCAGTTTAGAGTGTCGGAATGTTCGTGTTGGCGACTGCCTCAGGCCTTTGCCTTATCCTCCTCTGCCACTTTAGAGTGTCGGAATGTTCGTGTTGGCGACTGCCTCAGGCCTTTGCCTTATCCTCCTCTGCCAGTTTAGAGGGTCGGAATGTTCGTGTTGGCGACTGCCTCAGGCCTTTGCCTTATCCTCCTCTGCCAGTTTAGAGTGTCGGAATGTTCGTGTTGGCGACTGCCTCAGGCCTTTGCCTTATCCTCCTCTGCCACTTTAGAGTGTCGGAATGTTCATGTTGGCGACTGCCTCAGGCCTTTGCCTTATCCTCCTCTGCCAGTTTAGAGTGTCGGAATGTTCGTGTTGGCGACTGCCTCAGGCCTTTGCCTTATCCTCCTCTGCCACTTTAGAGTGTCGGAATGTTCATGTTGGCGACTGCCTCAGGCCTTTGCCTTATCCTCCTCTGCCAGTTTAGAGGGTCGGAATGTTCGTGTTGGCGACTGCCTCAGGCCTTTGCCTTATCCTCCTCTGCCAGTTTAGAGGGTCGGAATGTTCGTGTTGGTGACTGCCTCAGGCCTTTGCCTTATCCTCCTCTGCCACTTTAGAGTGTCGGAATGTTCGTGTTGGTGACTGCCTCAGGCCTTTGCCTTATCCTCCTCTGCCAGTTTAGAGGGTCGGAATGTTCGTGTTGGCGACTGCCTCAGGCCTTTGCCTTATCCTCCTCTGCCACTTTAGAGTGTCGGAATGTTCGTGTTGGTGACTGCCTCAGGCCTTTGCCTTATCCTCCTCTGCCAGTTTAGAGTGTCGGAATGTTCGTGTTGGCGACTGCCTCAGGCCTTTGCCTTATCCTCCTCTGCCAGTTTAGAGTGTCGGAATGTTCGTGTTGGCGACTGCCTCAGGCCTTTGCCTTATCCTCCTCTGCCAGTTTAGAGTGTCGGAATGTTCGTGTTGGTGACTCCCTCAGGCCTTTGCCTTATCCTCCTCTGCCACTTTAGAGTGTCGGAATGTTCGTGTTGGTGACTCCCTCAGGCCTTTGCCTTATCCTCCTCTGCCAGTTTAGAGCGTTGGAATGTTCGTGTTGGTGACTCCCTCAGGCCTTTGCCTTATCCTCCTCTGCCAGTTTAGAGTGTCGGAATGTTCGTGTTGGTGACTCCCTCAGGCCTTTGCCTTATCCTCCTCTGCCACTTTAGAGTGTCGGAATGTTCGTGTTGGTGACTCCCTCAGGCCTTTGCCTTATCCTCCTCTGCCAGTTTAGAGGGTCGGAATGTTCGTGTTGGCGACTGCCTCAGGCCTTTGCCTTATCCTCCTCTGCCACTTTAGAGTGTGTTCAGTTGGCGACTGCCTCAGGCCTTTGCCTTATCCTCCTCTGCCAGTTTATTTAGTGTTCGTGTTGGCGACTGCCTCAGGCCTTTGCCTTATCCTCCTCTGCCACTTTAGAGTGTCGGAATGTTCATGTTGGCGACTGCCTCAGGCCTTTGCCTTATCCTCCTCTGCCAGTTTAGAGGGTCGGAATGTTCGTGTTGGTGACTGCCTCAGGCCTTTGCCTTATCCTCCTCTGCCACTTTAGAGTGTCGGAATGTTTGTGTTGGCGTGTTGGCCAGTTTAGGCCAATTGGCTGGCCAATAGTTATGCAAATGCTCCTCACTGGCAACCAATCATGTTGTCAGAATGTAGAGGCCGGGAGCCAATCAGAATGCTGCCATATACATACAAACACACACACATACAAACACACATACATACAAACATTCCGCTTTATTAAGGTATACAGATTTATATTTACAGTATTTATATTCCGCCCTTCTCACTCCGCAGAGGACTCAGGGCGGATTACAATGCACATGGCAAACATTCAATGCCATAGACACACAACACATATATAGACAGACACTCAGAGTCTATTTAACATTCCAGCTTCTGGTCACCAGGGGAGCTGTCGCTTCCTCATTCTTTGCATACTTCCTGGAGATTTTATGGCCTCGTAAATCAGTTAAATTAGCCTCCCCACAAAGTGGTACCTAAATTTCCTACTTGACAGATGCAACTGTCTTTCGGGCTGCAAAGGTCAATAACAAGCTACACGATTTTGGTTGTGAGCTTACTCTGACCCGGGCTGGGTTTGAACTCATGAACTTTTGGTCAGTAATAATCTTAATACAGTTGACTTTCAGCCAGCTGTGCCACAGTCCCGGTGCTGAACTCCCATGGCCAATCACCATCATCATTGTCATCGTCCATGGCCACTCCCATGGCCAATCACCGTGATCGTTGTCATCGTCCATGGCCATTCCCATGGCCGATCATCATCATTGTTGTCATCGTCCATGGCCATTCCCATGGCCAATCACCGTCATCATTCTCATCATCCATGGCCATTCCCATGGCCAATCACCGTCATCATTTTCATCGTCCATGGCCATTCCCATGGTCAATTGCCGTCATCATTGTCATCGTCCATGGCCATTCCCATGGCCGATCACCATCATCTTTGTCATCGCCCATGGCCATTCCCATGGCCGATCACCGTCATCGTTGTCATCGTCCATGGCCACTCCCATGGCCAATCACCATCATCGTTGTCATCGTCCATGACCACTCCCATGGCCGATCACGGTCATCGTTGTCATCGTCCATGGCCATTCCCATGACTGATCACGGTCATCGTTGTCATCGTCCATGATCACTCCCATGGCCAATCACCGTCATTGTTGTCATTGTCCATGGCCACTCCCATGGCCAATCACTGTCATCGTTATCATCGTCCATGGCCACTCCCATGATCGATCACCATCATTGTTGTCATCGTCCATGGCCACTCCCATGGCCGATCACCGTCATTGTTGTCATCGTCCATGGCCACTCCCATGGCCGATCACCGTCATTGTTGTCATCGTCCATGGCCACTCCCATGGCCGATCACCGTCATTGTTGTCATCATCCATGGCCACTCCCATGGCCAATCACTGTCATCGTTATCATCGTCCATGGCCACTCCCATGGCCGATCACCGTCATCATTGTCATCGTCCATGGCCACTCCCATGGCCGATCACCGTCATCGTTGTCATCGTCCATGGCCACTCCCATGGCCAATCACCATCATCATTCATGGCCACTACCATGGCCAATCACCGTCATTGTTTGTATTGTCATTATTGTTCTTGTCATTGGATAGTTGGGTATTGGGCATATTTAGGCTAGACAAAAAAAGTCCGAGAAGAGACATAGGAACCATCTTCAAATATCTCAAGCAGCGTTTTTCAACCTGGGAGTCAGGACCCCTGGAGGGTCCCAAGGAGGGTTTCAGAGGGTTCACCAAAGATCATCAGAAAATATTTCTGATGGTCTAAGGGAACCGTTAAGAGAAGGCTGAAGATATATCTGCCTGTTCTTCTCTTCATTTCGGCGTATGGCAGCATAGTGCGCATGTGCAGGTGAGGGAGAGAGTGCGAGGCTGGAGGGAGGCTTGTGACAGCGAGTCCCTTCAAAGCATGGGGATTCTGTGTAGGAAGTTTGGCCCAATTCTATCATTGGTGGGGTTCAGAATGCTCTTTGATTGTAGGTGAACTATAAAACCCAGCAACTACAACTCCCAAATGTCAAGGTCTATTTTCCCCAAACTCCATCTGTGTTCACATTTGGGCATATTGAGTATTCATGCCAAGTGTGGTCCTGATCCAACATTGTTTGAGTCCACAGTGCTCTCTGGATATAGATGAACTACAACTCCAAAACTCAAGGTCAATGCCCACGAAACTCTTACAGTATTTTCTCTTGGTTATGTGAGTTCTGTGTGGGAAGTTTGTGTCTTTCTGCCATTCCTGCCAGGATATCTATGTTTTGTTCATCGAAACAGGCCCAGGTTTCACACTGAGTGTATAAATACATTTAGAAACATATTAACTATATGTATGACTGTGTTAGAGTGTCATTTTGGTTGGTGGTGTGCCCCAGGATTTTGTCAATGTAAAAAATGTGCCGCGGCTCAAAAAAGGTTGAAAAACACTGGATTAGAGCGTCAGATAAGATGGAAGGTCTGATAAGCAAAGGTCGGATAGGCGAGACTCTATTGTACTTCCTTTTGGAATCATCGCTGAATCCATCTATGATTCCAAATTGAAGTTGCTATTGTTGTCCTTGTTTTGTGATCTTCTGACCATGGTTAGGACCCCCCTTCTTGCATTTTTCTTGCTGTTGTGAAGGGGAACTAGTTGGAGACCTAGACATACACATAGAGCTGCAGTGGTGGTATAGTTCAGGGCTGTCCAACTGGCGGCCCGCGGGCCGTATACGGCCCCCCAGCCCCTTCCCCACGGCCCCTACCCTCCTGCAAGATATCTGCTTTTTAAATTTTTTTTTTAAAAAAATTGAATATTTTTTTTGAATATTTTTTTGAATATTTTTTGAAATATTTTTTTCCTCCGGGAGGGGGGGGGGAGGAGAAGCAGGCTCCCTTCCTCCTCCTCCTACTTCCCTCCCTCCCCCCTCCCTCCTCTCTCTCTTTCCCCCTTTCATTCCATCCCCCTTTCACCACCTGATCGAAACAGGGAAGGAGAGAGAGTGCACAGAGCGAGAGGGGGTGTCGCCAGAGTGAAAAAGGGGCGGGGCCGAGTTCGGAGCGTGCGGGGGGGTGCTCATCCATTCCCTTTCCGGCTTCCTCCTCTTCTGAGGATTCCTGCCAAGTTTGGTCCTGATCCATCATTATTTGAGTCCACAGTGCTCTCTGGATGGAGGAGAACTACAACTCCCAAACTCAAGGTTCAGTACTTTCATGAGAATTTAGGTTTGATTCAACATGGCTGAGGAATGCTTTGATTGTATTTTCCCCTTATGGGAGAAGGAGATTGGACTGGATGGCCCTTGGAGGTCTCCTACTCCAGGAACCTGTTGTTGTTATTATTATTATTAGCAGAGGCAGAATGAATATTATGCCTTATCATTCAGGGTTATAGGCCTGTGTGGAAGGGCCCTGGCTTCTTATTTGACTTCCTTTCCACACATCGGAATAAAATCCCATGTTATTTGCTTTAAACCAGATTATATGAGTGTGGACTCCGATAATCCAGTTCAAAGCAGGTATTCTGGATTATATGGCTGTGTGGAAGGGCCCTGAGTCCACACTGCAATATAATCCAGTTCAAAGCAGGTTTTGTGGGGTTTCCTGCCTGGATATTCTGAGTTATATGGCTGTGTGAAGGGCCCTGAGTCCACACTGCAATATAATCCAGTTCAAAGCAGGTTTTGTGGGGTTTCCTGCCTGGATATTCTGAGTTATATGGCTGTGTGAAGGGCCCTGAGTCCACACTGCAATATAATCCAGTTCAAAGCAGGTTTTGTGGGGTTTCCTGCCTGGATATTCTGAGTTATATGGCTGTGTGAAGGGCCCTGAGTCCACACTGCAATATAATCCAGTTCCAAGCAGGGACTGGGACTTGAGACTGGGATTTTGGTGTTCATCTCTATCTCCAAGTCAAAGCCCCGGTATCCTCCACAGACACCTCCAAGGCGGGAGAGCGCGGGCCGGGGGGGGTGTGAAGTTAGGGGCGGGGCAGGGGTGGAGCCGGGGAGGGGGCGGAGCTGGGGGCGGGGCAGGGGTGGAGCCGGGGAGGGGGGGAGCTGGGGGCGTGGCAGGGGTGGAGCTGGGGAGGGGGCGAAGCTGGGGGCGGGGCAGGGGTGGAGCCGGGGAGGGGGCGGAGCCGGGGGCGGAGGCAGACCCTTCGACCCCCCAGGTCATCAGTAACCGGAATTCCGGCCACAGGTCCAGTAGAAGTTGGACAGCCCTGGTATAGTTCATGGCAGTGTTTTGGATTTGAGCGTCTACCAAATACGAGTGCGGCTTTCTACAGCTGTTGTTGTTGTTGTTTCCAGTGTCATTGTCTCTCTTTTCCTCGGCTCAAACCCCAACCCTTTTACAATACAGATTACATTGCTGGTGGCGATGCATGTTTAATTGGTGCCTCGTCGCAGCTTCGGTGCGAAGTTTGTAACTACCCAAGCATCAGGGCTTCTGGAACCGTGAAATAGGTTCCTCCCCCAAACTTCTTCGGCTTGTCCCCGGGATCAGGTAGGAAATATTGAGAGGTGTTTGCGGAGGTGGGGCTTGCGGGGGCTTTGAGGATGGAGCAGCGGAGGAGGAAGCGGCTAATTGATATCTTTAGAGAAGAATCTGTTCTACAAGAGTATTTGAAACGTTGCAGAGTTGCCAGAAGGCCCATTAACATAAATGTTTAACTCCGACACGCACAAACTTATGTACCAAAATGAAAATGTTTCATGCATTAATTTGCTGCAGAAGGTACTAACATAACAATTAGAACGACATTCTGCCTGCTTACATTTGAATTTCCTGGGGCATTCTTTCAGCGCTAATGCATTGCCATGATATAGGAGCTCTTCCTCCCCCAAGCAAGCCAAGGCGCACGCAGCGGTTTGTTCTTTTGTTAAATTGAATTGGTACGGATTTTTTGAAACCTGGCTTCTGTTTTAAAAAGGAGAAATGAGAAAGAAGGTGTGTGTGTGCTCTGTGTTCATTACTGTTGTTTTAGGGTTGCTTTGTGAAACCGAGAAAAATAGCGATCCCATAATATGGAGATACCAAGCTGTGTACAGTGAGAATAAATATATTGGGCTGTCCCTATCATAAGAGCGTCGGATAAGCAAAAGTCGGATAAGCGAGACTCTGCTCTATATAAAATTTCGTTTGACCAGAACCTGGCCACTTTGAGCGCCTCTGGCGTTGCTATAAGACAGGGCTGTCCAACGTCTACGGGTCCAAGGGCCAGAATTCCAGTCACTGATCACCTGGGGGGCCGAAGGATC
The DNA here is from genome assembly GCA_030556195.1 of Anolis apletophallus. Taxonomy (NCBI): domain Eukaryota; kingdom Metazoa; phylum Chordata; class Lepidosauria; order Squamata; family Anolidae; genus Anolis; species Anolis apletophallus. The sequence continues at coordinate 22,429,631 of JARBWK010000018.1, forward strand.
TGCCCCCACCCTGGCTCCGCCCCAGCCCCAGCTCCGCCCCTCCCGGCTCCGCCCCCCGGCTCCGCCCCCGGCCCCCGCTCCACCCCTCCCGGCTCCACCCCTCCCTGGCTCCACCCCCTCCCCCAGCTCCGCCTTCCTGGCTCCACCCCTCCCCCGCTCCGCCCCCTCCCCCGCTCCGCCCCTCCCCAGCTCCACCCCCTCCCCAGCTCCACCCCCTCCCCCGGCTCCACCCCCTCCCCAGCTCCACCCCCTCCCCGGCTCCACCCCCTCCCCGGCTCCACCCCCTCCCCAGCTCCACCCCCTCCCCAGCTCCGCCCCCTCCCCAGCTCCACCCCCTCCCCAGCTCCACCTCCCCGGCTCCACCCCCCCCCAGCTCCACCCCCCCTCCCCAGCTCCACCCCCTCCCCAGCTCCACCCCCTCCCCGGCTCCACCCCCGCCCCTCCCCGGCTCCGCCCCCTCCCCGGCTCCACCCTCCACAGCTCCACCCCTCCCCAGCTCCGCCCCTCCCCAGCTCCACCCCTCCCCTGCTCCACCCCTCCACCGGGTCAACCCCTCCCCAGCTCCACCCCCTCCCCAGCTCCCCCCCTCCCCAGCTCCACCTCCACAGCTCCACCCTCCCCAGCTCCACCCCCTCCCCAGCTCCACCCCCTCCCCAGCTCCGCCCCCTCCCGGCTCCGCCCTCCCCGGCTCCGCCCCTCCCCCGCCTCCACCCCCTCCCCAGCTCCACCCCCCTCCCAGCTCCACCCCTCCCGGCTCCGCCCCTCCCGGCTCCAATTTACTTACAATTGACCTTGAGTTGTGGAGTTGTAGTTCACCTCCATCCAGAGAGCACTGTGGACTCAAATAATGATGGATCTGGACCAAACTTGGCATGAACACTCAATATACCCAAATGGGAACACTGGTGGATTTGGGGGAATGTTTCCTAATACCTCTGAGTTATTTGAGTCCACACTCAAATTGGGACACACCAAAAAAACCCCAAACACCTCAATGCCGTCGTCGCAGGGCTTGATGGGGCCTCCTTTCCCAGAGGCGGGTGGAGGAGGCCCAAAGAGCTCCCTGAAGGGAAAACAAGCCGCGGGGGCAGGCGCAAAGGAAGCCACGTTGCGCCCTGCACGCGGGGGAAGGCAGCACAACAAGGGGGAGGGGGCACGGAGGAGGTGAAGGAAGCGTTGCCAAGGAAACCGCCGCTGAGGGACCCCTCCCCCCTCACCCAACGTCCCACTGTTTTTTGATTGATTCGAGCCAGGCCCTTCCTTACTTCTTCATTTGCGAAGTATAATATGAAATAAATATATAAATAAATACTTCCCAACAGATATCATATGGTGCAATGATGGCTAAACAGTATAATTTCTTCGACACTACAACTCCTACAGTCATTTAGTGTCATTAATACTGGCTAGGCCTTCTGAGAGTTGTAGGTCAAAATGTACAGAGGGTTAAATACTTCTTGATTTTGTAAACTCTGCCAACTTCACACCAAAGGAAGCTCTTTCGTTTCAGTTAAGCCTTTGGCAAGGCAGAAGAAGTATGTATAATCCATGTATCTGCTGACTACTTTGGAAATGGGTGAGGGCTGTTGTGTTGTCATGGCCCTTGCGCATGACTTTGGTGGTCATAATCCCTTGAGCAAGATGTGACCAAAATCCCTGGAATGCTTCTCAAGTCTCGGCTGTGGTTTCTGCAGTATCGCTCATGCTGATTTCTTATACATCTGTATACCTTTATAAAGCGGAATGTTTGTATGTATTGTGCGGAGAGCGGGAGGGCGGAAGGGCGGATATGTGGCAGCCACTTTCACAGGCCACAGCGATATGTGGCAGCTATTTGCATAAAGTCCTTTGATTGGCCAGCCTCGCCACTCCAAAATTCTAAGTGCCAGCTATTTGCATAAAGTTCTTTGATTGGCCAGCCTCGCCACTCCAAAATTCTAAGTGCCAGCTATTTGCATAAAGTCCTTTGATTGGCCAGCCTTGGCACTCCAAAATTCTAAGTGCCAGCTATTTGCATAAAGTCCTTTGATTGGCCAGCCTTGGCACTCCAAAATTCTAAGACACCAGACAGAGGGCATTGATAGCCACAGATTAGCCAGCATCCCAGAATCCAGGCCTCTACATTCAAACAACAGGATTTCTTCCCACTGAGGGGAAAAAAACGCACCATCAACAGTCCCTCCCCACTTGGCTCTGTGAAAACAAAATGGAATCCTGTTTCTCCTCCCCTCAGCTTTTAGAAAATGGCTGCCTGCCATTCCGCCTTTTAAAGTTACCAATTACCAGCAGAACAGGCCAGAACATTACAGGCCCCAAAAGAGAGTTTAAGCAGGATGGCCCAATGATGGGATTTGCATCCCAATTCACTTCCCAGAAAACACTGTAGCCCTACAAATCACAGACCAGGCTCAAAATTTACAGTAAGGCTTCGTTCACTTGATTTTCCTGACTAGGCCTCAGTTAATAGGACATTGTGTATAGCCTGGCCCCAAATGAGAGTTTAGGGCAGGATGGGCCACGAATGATGGGATTTGCATCCCACTTCACTTCCCAGAAAACACTGTAGCCCCTACAAATCACAAACCAGGCCCAAAATTTACAGTACGGCTTCATTAACTTGATTTCCCTGACTAGGCCTCAGTTAATGGGACATTGTGTATGGCCTGAATTAACAGTAACCAACCTTGGCACACTGAGCCCCTATGACCCATGATTCATTCTACTGCAGTTTGGAGTAGGAGGACCATGGATGATGGGACTTGAAGTACCATCACAGGTTATGAGATTTGTAGTACTTTCAAACTCTTCATTCCCCACAGACCAAGGGGCGGCCCTGAACCACAAGACCAAACTTGGCACACAGTACCCCATGTCCCACACTCCATCCTACTGCAGTTTAGAGGAGGATGGACCATGAAGATGGGATTTCAAGTACCTCCATTCACTTCCCAAGCCCGCTGCGACCCTCATCCAGTGCATAATCATGACCACACTTGGCACAAAAGCCCCCATGACCCAATGGACGTCCTGATGCAGTTCGGAGGGCGGACCACGGATGATGGGACTTGAAGTACCTCCACTCATTTCACCAGACCATTGCCAACCTCATCCAAACACTGATCAAGACCAAACTTGGCACACAGAGCCCCCATGACTCATTCTACATTCTGGTGCAGTATTGAGGAGGATGGACCACGAATGATGGGACTTGAAGTACCTCCCCTCACTTCCCAAGACTGCTGCGACCCTCATTCAATGACTAATGAAGACCAAACTCACACAAAAGCCCTCATGACCCACTCTACATCCTGTGCTGTTGGGAGGGGGATGGACCATGGCCAATGGGACTTGCAGTACCTTCACTAACTTCCTGAGACCACTGCAAGCCACATACACATCTAATAGGAACCAACCTTGGCACACAATGCCTTCCTCAAATAACCCGGGCACCGCCGGGTCCTCAGCTAGTAGATCAATAAAATACATGCTACATTATCACAGGATGTCAAGCAGTGCCTCTTGCAGAGTCGGAGCACGGTCCAGAGTGACTCCCAGCTACTTGGGTGTGCTGCAATGCTCCAGTGGGATTCCTTCTCGGGTAATTCTCAGAGCTCGGGATTCTTGTCTGTACTTAAAATGAAAATCACACGTCTGCATTTTTGAGGGATTAGGAATTGACTGGTTTCCCCTGTAATAGGCGGTATAAGTACCTAATGCTTCGGAGAGCTTCTGTTCAACCATTTCGAAGCTCGCTACTTGAGCGGTGAAGACACTGTCGTCGGCATATGAAACTCTCTCTCCCTTCTGGCAGTGGCTGATCATTTGTGTGAATGTAAACACTTATGGAGCAATCTATAAACCAGTGTTTCCCAACCAGTGTGCCGTGGCACACTAGTGTGCCGTGAGCGATCATCAGGTGTGCCGTGGGAAATTGGCACTCTCCCCCCTCCTAGCAGCCCACTCACAGGTTTCCAAGAAACAAATTGAGCCTCTCTGCTTGGAAATGTTTTTTTTTTAAACTATTTTACTGGATTTTTTGATAGTTCCCCCAAGGAACTCTTTATAATAGCTTCATGACATCCATAGTTAACTGGAAGCAAGTTTCACTCAGGGTTCAATTTCACAAACATCTGGAGAACAAGCTCTATGAGGAGCGGCTTGAAGAGCTGGGCATGTTTAGCCTGAAGAAGAGAAGGCTTCTGTATAAATATGTGAGAGGAACTCATATATATATATATATATATATATATATATATATATATATATATATATATATATATTGTGTTGATTGAATCTGTCGCTGGTTTCACACTGTGTGTGTAAATACATTTAAACACATATTAACTCTATGTATTACTGTGTTAGAGTGTCATTTTGTGTCATTTTGGATGCTGGTGTGCCCCAGGATATTGTAAATGGAAAAAATGTGCCGCGGCTCAAAAAATGGTTGAAAAACACTGCTATAAACAGTTCTATAAACAAAGCAATCTATAAACAGTTCTAAACTGTAGTTTTCTAACTGTTACGGTCATCTCGAGACTGGACTACTGTAACGCCCTCTACGTTGGCCTTCCCCTGTCGACACTCCGGAAACTCAAGCTAGTGCAGAATGCCGCTGCTCGCTGCTGACGGGGCTCGTCAGTAAGGGAGCACATTACGCCCATTCTTCGGCAACTGCACTGGCTCCCTATTGAGTACCGAATTGTCTTCAAGGTGTTGGTATTGACCTTTAAGGCCCTTCACGGCCTAGGGCCTGCGTACCTGAGGGACCGCCTTACCCGTATTTGCCCCGAGATCACTGCGGTCAGATGAACAGAATCTGCTGGCCATTCCATCTGTCCGCTCCTGCCACCTATCCGCGACGCGACAAAGAGCTTTCTCAGCGGCAGCTCCAGTGCTGTGGAACTCCTTGTTGGACAGTGTTCGAGCCATCTCGGAACTAGTCCCTTTTAGAAGGGCTTGTAAGACCGCCCTTTTTGGACTAGCGTTCAACTAAACCCAAATGGATAGTATATTGTATACTCCATGTATTCCCTGCATCTCGTGATATGTTGACTTGTGTTTTTAACTTGTTTTATGTTTTATTGTAGGATGCATGTCTGCGACATGTTGTCCATGTGTATTTTGATTGTTATCCGCCCCGAGCCTGTAGGGAGGAGGAATACAAAATTGAAGAAATAAATAAATAAATAAATAAATATTTGGAGGTTAGGGATCTTGATTTAAGGAGCAAACATGCCAGTAACTTGGAGACAGAAATTCAGCTTTATTGTAGGAATTTCAGTCTTAAGATAGGAAAGCTATTCAGGATGTTGAATTGAATTGAATGGAATTGGAAGGTCAAGATGGGGAAAAAGAAGAGGCAGAGAAACATTTCCAAGAGTGTTGTCGAAGGCTTTCATGGCTGGAATCACTGGGTTGCTGTGGCTTTTCCGGGCTGTGGGTTTCTCACAACCTCTGAGGATGCCTGCCATCGGTGCAGGCGAAACGTCAGGAGAGAATGCGTCTGGAACATGGCCATAAAGCCTGGAAAACTCACAGCAACCCAATATCAACAACTATGTCACAATATTGGGTCTTGCCTTTCTGATGCCACAGGACTCTTTGTTTTTGTAGTTGAGTTTTTGCCTCTTCCTATTGTGTCTGTTCGCTGCCAGTGACTTCCGATATACTTTTCATTCAGTTGGGGTCAGCACACCTTTGCTGTCACATCAGAGAGCATCGGTAAGGGTGGGCGGAGCGGAGGAAGCGCGCCAACGTTTCCGACGCCCTCCCCTCTTTGCCGCAAACGCTCGTCTCTAAACCGAGCGGCGCTTGAATAAAAATGGAAAACATAAAAATAGCAGTTGGAAAGATAAAACAGCATTTATAGGACTAATAAAAACGCATCGTGGCTTCCTGAGGAAAACAGGCTTTGTAACCTAATGCTTTACCTGGCGAAGGCTGTCGAGTTTCGAAGAGTTATCGCTGTTTTTGTAAGAGAAGCGTCGAAGATTTGCTCCGGGGCTGAGTGATAGATCCTTTTGCCTGGAGCATCCCAGTGTGTTTATACATGGCTTGTATGGCAGCTTTCATAAGACATTTACCCCATGATTTGCGATGAGCTTATGTGTGAATAATTAATGGCAATTAATCCTTAATTACAGTAATTAGGCAAGTCACAGGAAATTAAGCTGCAGCTGGAGAAGACCAGGCCTGCAATGAGAGGGATGGGGGGCTGTGCGCGGGTGTGCCACTCACTGACAACATTCCTCAGATGAGTTGCGTTCAGCTGCCTTTGGCAATCCCGATTGGCAGCCGAGGGTGGGACCCCGGTGCGCTTGCGCTCTGGCGATGATCCTGAATCGCTGCCGAAGGTTTCGTCTCGTGTTTTTGAGAGTTCAAGTGCCTGCTCTCCCCCAGACTTGCCCATGGGGCATCATCGGTGTTTACTGGGCATCGTGATTCAGTTGTTTTTGGCTGAATAACCACCCAAAAACACATCAACAGCACATCAAAAAGCGCCAAAGCTTTTGTGGCATTATATCATGTGCCATGGCTGAATGCGGAGCCACCCTTTTCGGTCACATGAAAAAGCACCAAAGCTTCGGTCACATGAAAAAGCACCAAAGCTTTTGTGGCATGATATCATGTGCCATGGCTGAATGCGGAGCCACCCTTTTCGGTCACATGAAAAAGCACCAAAGCTTTTGAGGCATGTTGTCATGTGCCATGGCTGAATACGGTGCCACCCTTTTCGGTCACATGAAAAAGCACCAAAGCTTTTGAGGCATGTTGTCATGTGCCATGGCTGAATAAAGTGCTACCCTTTTTGGTCGCATGAAAAAGCGCCAAAGCTTTTGAGGCATGTTGTCATGTGCCATGGCTGAATAAAGTGCTACCCTTTTCGGTCACATGAAAAAGCACCAAAGCTTTTGAGGCATGTTGTCATGTGCCATGGGCGAAAACGGTGCCACCCTTTTCGGTCACATGAAAAAGCACCAAAGATTTTGAGGCATGTTGTCATGTGCCATGGCTGAATAAAGTGCTACCCTTTTCGGTCACATGAAAAAGCACCAAAGATTTTGAGGCATGTTGTCATGTGCCATGGCTGAATAAAGTGCTACCCTTTTTTGAGGCATGTTGTCATGGTCACATGAAAAAGCACCAAAGATTTTGAGGCATGTTGTCATGTGCCATGGCTGAATAAAGTGCTACCCTTTTCGGTCACATGAAAAAGCATCAAAACTTTTGAGGCTTGCTGTCATGTGTCATGGCTGAATACGGGGCCACCCTTTTCGGACACATGAAAAAGCGCCAAAGCTTTTGAGGCATGTTGTCATGTGCCATGGCTGAATAAAGTGCTACCCTTTTTCACATGGTCGCATGAAAAAGCACCAAAAGGCATGTTGTCATGTGCCATGGCTGAAGCTTTTGAAAAAGGCAGGCATGTTGTCATGTGCCATGGCTGAATAAAGTGCTACCCTTTTCGGTCACATGAAAAAAGCACCAAAGCTTTTGAGGCATGAGGCATGTTGTCATGTGCCATGGCTGAATAAAGTGCTACCCTTTTCGGTCACATGAAAAAGCACCAAAGCTTTTGAGGCATGTTGTCATGTGCCATGGCTGAATAAAGTGCTACCCTTTTCGGTCACATGAAAAAGCACCAAAGCTTTTGAGGCATGTTGTCATGTGCCATGGCTGAATAAAGTGCTACCCTTTTCGGTCGCATGAAAAAGCGCACAAAAAAGCATCAAAGATTTTGAGGCATGTTGTCATGTGCCATGGCTGAATAAAGTGCTACCCTTTTCGGTCACATGAAAAAGCACCAAAGCTTTTGAGGCATGTTGTCATGTGCCATGGCTGAATAAAGTGCTACCCTTTTCGGTCACATGAAAAAGCACCAAAGATTTTGAGGCATGTTGTCATGTGCCATGGCTGAATAAAGTGCTCCCCTTTTCGGTCACATGAAAAAGCATTATCCCAATCTCTTGTCCCATGGTTACAGCTCTGTCCTTTTCCCACTGCCTGGCCCTACTGTTTACAGCCGGGCCATGTTTGCATTAGCTATCACCGCTGACAGATGTGCCCTGTTTTATTATGAATTTTGTCTTGTTGTTACATGTTTATATGCTTTCTTCAATTGTATTTTATATTGTTTCGTATGTCATGTCTTGTTTTAGGCACCTTGTATAAGCCGCCCCGGGTCCCTTAGGGCAGTGTTTCCCAACCTTTTTTGAGCAGCGGCACATTTTTTAACATTTACAAAATCCTGGGTCACACCACCAACCAAAATGACACAAAATGACACTCTTAACACAGTAATACATATAGTTAATATGTTTTTAAATGTATTTATACACTCAGTGTGAAACCTGGGCCTGTTTCGATGAACACAACATAGATATCCTGGCAGGAATGGCAGAAAGACACACACTTCCCACACAGAACCAAGAGAAAATGCTATAAGAGTTTGGTGGGCATTGACCTTGAGTTTTGGAGTTGTAGTTCACCTACATCCAGAGAGCACTGTGGACTCAGACAATGTTGGATCAGGACCAAACTTGGCATGAATACTCAATATGCCCAAATGTGAATACAGATGGAGTTTGGGAAAAATAGTTTGGGAGTTACAGTTTCTGGGATTTATAGTTAACACACAAACAAAGAGAATCCTGAGCCCTTGCAACAATGGAATTGAACCAAGCTTGGCATACTGAACTCTCATTACCAACAGAAAGTACTGAAAGAGTTTGCTTGGGAATGGACCTTGAATTTTGGAGTTGTAGTTCACCTACAGTACATCCAGAGAGCACTCTGGACTCAAACAATGTTGGATCAGGACCAAACTTGGCATGAATACTCAATATGCCCAAATGTGAACACAGATGGAGTTTGGGAAAAAAAGTTTGGGAGTTACAGTTTCTGGGATTTATAGTTAACACACAAACAAAGAGAATCCTGAGCCCTTGCAACAATGGAATTGAACCAAGCTTGGCATATTGAACTCTCATTACCAACAGAAAGTACTGAAAGAGTTTGCTTGGGAATGGACCTTGAATATTGGAGTTGTAGTTCACCTACATCCAGAGAGCACTCTGGACTCAAACAATGTTGGATCAGGACCAAACTTGGCATGAATACTCAATATGCCCAAATGTGAACACAGATGGAGTTTGGGAAAAATAGTTTGGGAGTTATAGTTTCTGGGATTTATAGTTAACACACAAACAAAGAGAATCCTGAGCCCTTGCAACAATGGAATTGAACCAAGCTTGGCATATTGAACTCTCATTACCAACAGAAAGTACTGAAAGAGTTTGCTTGGGAATGGACCTTGAATTTTGGAGTTGTAGTTCACCTACAGTACATCCAGAGAGCACTCTGGACTCAAACAATGTTGGATCAGGACCAAACTTGGCATGAATACTCAATATGCCCAAATTTGGGAGGAAGGCTGGCGAGGGAGTCCCTCACGGAATCCCGCCTGCCTTTCCTTCCTCCAAGGGCCTTGCTGCCAGGCCCCGACCCTTTCTCCCCGCGAAAGAAGACCCCTTCTCCCCTTTGGGGCCCTTCCTCCCTGAGGGGCTTTGGGGGGTCCAGGCCGAGGGGAAGGGCACCCCGGGGCCTCACCTGGGACGCACCAGGGCCGAGCTAGGGCACCTCCAGAAGCAGCTGGTTCCTTCGCTTCATTCACCGTTGCAGGAGGAAGGTGAATGTGTCTGCCACCCCCAGGGCCTAGTGCGCATGCCGCGGAACAGTGGTTGGGAAACGCTGCCTTAGGGGAGATGGTGTCAGGATACAAGAATAAATTTATTATTATTATTATTATTATTACAATTCTTGGGTCACGTGATTTTAATGTTTATAGCAGGATATTTTTAATGCTTTGTGGTAATGCTTAAATGTTGTTTATGCCTTATGTTTAATGGTTTTAATGTATAGTTATATGTTAAGTGAAGGTAAAGGTGCATTAAGTCTAGTCCTGTCCGACTCTGGGGGTTGGCGCTCATCTCTCTTTCTAAGCATTCGTTGCCACGTGTGCACCGCCTCGAGTCGCCTTCGGGCTAAGAGGGGCGGTATAAAAATAGTAAATAAATAAATTCAAACTACTAGGTTGGCAGAAACTATGCCTAACAGTGGGAGCTCACGCCGCTCCCCAGATTCGAATTGCCAAGCTTTCCGTCAGCAAGTTCATCAGCTCAGCGGTTTAACCCACTGAGACCTACCAGGGGGACACGTTATATGTTAGTGTTTAGTTATTACTAGCTTGGGGACCCGGCGGTGCCCGGGTTATTTGAGGAAGGCATTGTGTGCCAAGGTTGGTCCTTATCAGATGTTTATGTGGCTTGCAGTGGTCTCGGGAACTTAGTGAAGGTACTGCGAGTCCCATTGGCCATGGTCCATCCCCCCCCCCCAACAGCACCAGGATGTAAAGTGGGTCATGGGGGCTCTGTGTGTCACATTTGGTCTTGATCATTCTTTGGATGAGGGTTGCAGCGGTCTTGGGAGGTGAGTGAAGGTATTTCAAGTCCCATCATCTGTGGTCCGTCCTCCTTGAAACAGCACCAGTGTTTAGAGTGGGTCAAGGGGGCTCTGTGTGCTAATTTTGGTCTGTATTGGCCATTGGGTGAGGGTCGCGTTGTGAAGTGGGCCATTGGGCCCCTGTGTGCCAAGTTTGGTCCTGATCCGTCACTGCTGTGGGCCGCAGTGTCTGACTGCCTGAGGCCTTTCCTTTTCTCTCTGCGTCACCTTAGAACGTTGGAATGTGGATGGCCAATCGGAGTCCTTTATGCAAATACCATTTTAGTGGCAACCAATCCCCCCTGTCTGGGGCTGCAGAATGTTGGAGTTCTGAGGCTGGCCAATCAGAGTCCTTTATGGAAACAATCCCATAGTGGCAACCTATCGAAACACTGTCACATATTCCTTGGCACCTCCGCACCTCCCAGAAAATGAACATTCCATTTCCAATGGGAAAAAAAAGGTCATTTGGCTAACTCATGCATTCAGTTGCATTCTGTTTTGCTGGCCAATCAGAGTCCTTTATGCAAATAGTGTCTCAGTGACAACCAATTTCCTCTGTCTGGTGCCTTAGAGTGTTGGAGTCCTGAGGCTGACCAATCAGAGTCCTTTATGCAAATATTCCCACAGTGGCAACCAATCGAAACGCTGGCACATATTGCTCCGCACCTCCCGCCCTCCGCACCGCCGCAAACACTGACTTTTATTATATAGATAGATAGATAGATAGATAGATAGATAGATAGATTCTTTGTTTGCCTGTATGTTGGTATTGAATTTTTGCCATTTGTATGTTGTAAACCGCCCCGAGCGCCCGCCCCGGGTGAGAAAGGTGGTAAATAAATAAATAAATAAATAAATAAATATTATTCCTTGGCTGAGAAAACAGAGAGGAATTCATAGGCCAGTGTTTCTCAACCAGTGTGCCGTGGCACACTAGTGTGCCGTGAGCAACCATCAGGTGTGCCGTGGGAAATTGGAACAATCAAAGCACCCCCAATAGACAGCCCACTAGCATGTTGCTCTGAGGCAGCAGCTGCTGATGCTCCAAGGCCTGGGCCTCCCCTGGATATAGGTGAACTACAACTCCAAAACTCAAGGTCAATGCCCACCAAACTCTTATAGTATTTTCTCTTGGTTGTGGGAGTTCTGTGTGGGAAGTTTGATTCCATTCCATCATTGGTGGAGTTCAGAATGCTCTTTGATTGCGGGTGAACTATAACTCCCAACAACTACAACTCCCAAATGACAAAATCAATTTTTTGACTGATGGTCCCTCCTTCGGTTAGTATTAGTATGTTTTGTGGCCAAATTTGGCGGCAATTTGTCCAGTGGTTTTTGAGTTATGTTAATCCCACAAATGAATATTACATTTTGTATATACACACACACACACACACACACACACACACATATATATATATATCGAGAAAGAGAGAGCGAGCACGACAGCGCAGGCAGAAAAGCAAACATCACAAGGAAGCATGTCTGTGTAGGAGGGTGAACATTAGGAAGAACTTCCTGACTGTGAGAGCTGTTCAGCAGTGGAACTCTCTGCCTCAGAGTGTACTTCTGTCTGGCTGCTCTCTTTCCAGCCGGCTTCCCTGAGGACCGGGTACGTTTTCGTGTTTATGTTTACCAACTATTACTACATTTGGCATTGGCTGGACGTGACTGTGTATCAACTCTCCTGTTCAGGCCCAAGTTTCACACTGAATGTATAAATACATTTAAAAACATATTAACTATATGTATGACTGTGTTAGAGTGTCATTTTGTGTCATTTTGGTTGGTGGTGTGCCCCAGGATTTTGTTCATGTAAAAAATGTGCCGCGGCTCAAAAAAGGTTGCAAAACACTGTCATAGGCTCACCATAAGTCAGCTAGCAACCTGAAGGCACATACTTGACCCTTCCCTTAAGAACACTTTAAATCCTAGAATCAAAGGGCCCGTCCACACAGCCATATAACCCAGAACATCCAGGCAGAAAATCCACAAGATCTGCTTTGAACTGGGTTATCTGAGTCCACACTGCCATATAATCCACTTCAATGTGGATTTTGTAGAGCTGTGTGGAAGGGGCCTTAGAGCTCAGAAGGACTCCGGAGGACATCTAGTCCTGCCCCAAACCACAAATCCCAACTCTTCGTTTGTGTATTTAGTTCTTCTTTTCTCAATGCTGTATTACGTTAACAAAAATATTTTTTTTAGATGTTTGTCTTGATCAATGCACTAATTGGAATATGTCAGATACATGTCAGATACTCAGGCAAGCTCACTTTCTAGTAAAACTAAGTGAATAATAACAACTTTATAATATAATATATTGTATATACATATAATATTGATAATATTATAATGTAATACAGTATAATACTACTACTACTAATATTATATTAAAAATATATATTTTATTACATGTAATTTTACTAATAATATTACAGTATAATGTTATAGTACAATGTAATATATAATAGCAATATTGTGCTATGGCAATAATATAATATACTAGCTGTACCCGGCACGCGTTGCTGTGCCCTTTTCAGGAGATGCGAGAAAGTCCAATCTTCCACGGTGTGCCCTCCTCTAAACTGCAGTTGGATGGAGTGTGGGTCATGGGGGGCATGGTGTGCCAAGTTGGGTCTTTATTGGTCTTGGTTCTGGGCCACAGTGGTCTGTGGGGAATGATGGGTTTTGAAGTACTACAAATCCCATTTTCCATGGTGGTACTTCAAGTCCCATCATGCATGGTCGGGGCTCTGTGTGCCAAGGTAGGTTACTGTAAATTCAGGCCATACACAATGTCCCATGAGCTGAGGCCTAGTTAGGAACAGCAAGTTAATGAAGCCTTACTGTCAATTCAGGCCATACACAATGTCCAATGAGCTGAGGCCTAGTCGGGAGAATCAAGTTAATGAAGTCTTACTGTCAATTCAGAGCGTAAACAGCTTCCCAGTAAGTGAGGGCTAGTTAGGGAAATCAAGTTAATGAAGTCTTACTGTCAATTCAGAGCGTAAACAGCTTCCCAGTAAGTGAGGGCTAGTTAGGGAAATCAAGTTAATGAAGTCTTACTGTCAATTCAGAGCGTAAACAGCTTCCCAGAAAGTGAGGGCTAGTTAGGGAAATCAAGTTAATGAAGCCTTACTGTCAATTTTGGGCGTGGTCTGTGATTTTTCAATTTTGGGGTGTAAATTTTCGGTTGGAAGTGATTTGGGTGTTTGTGTTGGGGATTGGCTCAGGCCTTTTCCTTATTCTGTTTTGGCAGTTTATTATGGTTCGGAATTTTCATGTTGGCTGGCCAGTGCAGCAGTTATGCAAATCCGCCCTATTGGCAGCCAATCATGTTGTTCAGAATGTAGAGGCTGGGAGAGTCTTTGGCTGCCCCGGAGGATGCTGGTAAATGTAGTTTTATGTTTACTCGGTGTTTTGGGGGCCTTTTAGGTTTTGGGGGAAAGTTTCTTTGCTACAAACGTACCTTGCTTGAGGCCTATTTCTGTTGGCAAGTATTGTGTTTCTGCGTTGTATGGTTTCTTTGTTTGAGGTATACATCACATGACGTGAACCCATTTATATAATAGATTGTATTTACATTTTACTTCTAAGCCGCTCTGAGTCCCCTTCGGGGTGAGAAGGGCGGCATATAAATTGATATTGATATCCCACCGGCCATCTCCCAAAAGGGATTTGGGACATCTTACAGAGAACATATCTCTTTGTCAGCATTACTTCGCGAACGAAGATACTTAGGAAGGACTCATCCCACGCTTTTTACAAGTGCGTTGATGACTAAAACGACCAAACCGAGATAGGCAAGTTCGGTTGCAGAAAGCACAGCAGAAAGTCTCCTTGGGTGATGTTGTTTCCAAGTTGCGGTTCTTTCTTCGTTGTCGAGACTCGGCGTGTCTTCTCGAAAGAGGCCGCAGCATTGTGGATAGTGCGTCTCCATGCCTCCCGATGTGAGGCCAGGGTGGACCTTTGTTGGTGGTCAATCTGGCCGAGCCTGAGATGTTGTTTCAGGGAGTCCTTATATCTTTTGGGGGGGGGGGCGCCTCTCTTGCGCTGACCCGTAGCGAATTCACCATAGAGTAGTATCTTTGGGAGGCGGTGGTCCTCCATCCTAGAGACGTGCCCTGCCCAGCACAGCTGTGTTCTCAATAGCGTGGCCTCAACGCTGGTGACCCCTGCTTGCTCAAGGACAGCAACATTCGTCACATAGTCGGTCCAGTGTATATTTAGGATTGTGCGAAGATAGCACTGATGAAAGCGTTCGAGGAGTTGTAGGTGTTGGCGATAGGTGACCCATGTTTCAGACCCATAGAGGAGAATAGACAGTACGATAGCTCTGTACACACTGATTTTGGTGCTTTGTCTCAGGTGCTTGTTGCTCCAGGCTCTTTTGTGACGCCTTCCGAATGCACTCCATGCCTTTGCTAATCTGTGATCGATCTCTTTATCAATGTTGCCGTCTGAAGAGATGATGCTTCCCAGGGAGGTGAACTGCTGAACCGACTTAAGCACAGATGTGCCTATGCTGACGTGGGGATGATGGTGTTCTTCCTGTGGTGTGGGCTGGTAGAGGACTTCCATTTTCTTCAGGCTGACTTCCAGCCCAAACAGTGCTACAGAGAATATATAGTAGCGCCATAAAACACAAAAATTACAAGTAAATACGTCCGCATTTGCAACAATAACAAGGGCTTTGGTGTACCTATGGGGAATATCAGATGTTCCACTTGTTTAGGGAAAATGTGGCGGGACAGCAGGCACATGGAGGAAGGGAAGACCAGAGAAACACTCCACAAATCTGTGGGAATTAATGGATCCGTTTTGACGCTAAGTGCCTTGCCTCCTTCCTTGGCCAGGGTGCCGAAGGGGACAGATGGAAAGGCATTTTGGATAACCTGCCGCAAATAGTTTTGCCAGGCCTCAAACCCGGCAGTTCAGCTCATTCCAGGCATGGTCTTGCTTTCCAAGTGGGGAACATGGATGCCAGGAAATGTCCAGCGTCGAGCGCATGCGGAGAGGTGTGTGTTCGGATTAGCGAAATCTTTAACCGGAGCAGCTTCTCGGGGGAAAGTGCCTGCCAGGTCTCCCCAAAATTACAGGGTCGTTCTAATTTCCTCTGCGATCAGGAGGCTTCTGTGCCCAAACCTGCTGCGTTTTGTGTAACGGAGCTTTTGATTCAATTTCCAGCGAGGGGCTGAAGAGAGATTGGAGTGAAAGAGAGGAATGTGGAGTGGGGAGATCGGATTAAGGAACGAGGTGAACTGTTCAGCGTGTGAGGAGGGGCGAGGTGGTCTCCGAGGGCTCCCCACTACTCTGTGGGGTCCCCCAGGGGGCCATTCTCTCCCCTCTGTTATTTAACATCTACATGCAGCCGCATGCACAGCTGGTGCGGAGTTATGGGCTGGAGTGTCACCAGTACGCTGACGACACCCAGCTCATTCTGAGGATGGAGGGCAGGCCGGGTTCTGTCCCCGATAATTTCCAACACTGCCTCGAAGCCGTTACTGGATGGCTGCGAGCCAGTAGGTTGAGGGTGAATCCGGCGAAGACGGAGATCTTGTGGCTGGGTCGCCCGGGTGATGTTAATGTCCAGCTTCCGAGCCTGGACGGTGCGGTGTTATGCCCATCGCCTTCCGTAAAGAGCCTGGGGGTCCATTTGGACTCCCAGCTGACCATGGAGGCCCAGGTCTCTGCGGTCAGCAAGATCGCTTTTTCATCTGCGACAGGCAAGGAGGCTGGCCCCCTATCTCTCCCGGAACGATCTGGCCACGGTGATCAAGCCACAGTCACCTCAAGGCTGGATTACTGCAACGCGCTCACGTTGGCCTTCCTCTGTCGGTGACCGGAAGCTCAGGCTAGTGCAGAACACTGCCGCCTCTCCTGTCTGGCACGCCAGCTGGCGCCACATCACACCTGTTTTGCAGGATCTGCACTGGCTGCCAATTGAGCACCGGATCACCTTCAAAGTGTTGGTCCTCACCTTTAAGGCCTTACACGGCCTGGGGCCAGCGTATTTGAGGGACCGTCTCACCCCATATTGCCCTCCGAGATCACTTCGGTCTGAGGACTCCAATCTCCTGGAGATACCTTCAGCTAAACTCGCAAGGCTGACTGCTACCCGCCGGAGGGCGTTCTCTGTCATAGCACCTACGCTGTGGAACGCCCTCCCGGCCGGAACTCGGCTATGAAGGACTTGCTCCCGTTTAGACGGGCCTGTAAAAACATACCTGTTTAAGCAGGCCTTTGGTGAGTAAGTCCTGCCCATGCCCCGCCATCTATTCGTTCTTCTGAGGACGATGTGCTGTTCATTGTTTTAACTGTGTTATTAATTACTGTACTGCTGTTGTTTTTAATTGTTTTTAACTGCTTATTGCCTGTATTTTACTGTGCCCTTCGGCTCCTGTAAGCCGCCGCGAGCCTCAGGGAGTCGGCGGCATAGAAGCCCGAATAATAAAAATAAATAAATAAATAAATAAATAAAAGTCAGGTTGCGCATCGGACTCAATGAGGAATGTAAACCACTGTGGATTTGAGTGTTGGGTTCAAATCCCTGCTCAGTTACGGAGGTAAAAGGTAAAGGTAAACATTTTCCGACTCTGGGGGTTGGTGCTCATCTTCACTTCTAAGCCGAAGGGCCGGCATTGTCCGTAGTCACCTCCAAGGTCATGTGGCCGGCATGACTGCATGGAGCGCCGCTACCTTCCCTCTTGATCTATTCACATTTGCATGTTTTCGAACTATTAGGTTGGCAGAAGCTGGGGCTAACACCTGGAGCTCACCCCCGCTCCCCGGATTTGAACCTTTTCGATCGGCAAGTTTTCGATCAGCAAGTTCAGCAGCTCGGTGGTTTAACCCAGTGTTTCTCAACCAGTGTGCCGTGGCACACTAGTGTGCCGTGAGCGACCATCAGGTGTGCCGTGGGAAATTGGAACAATCAAAGCACCCCCAATAGACAGCCCACCAGCATGTTGCTCTGAGGCAGCAGCTGCTGATGCTCCAAGGCCTGGGCCTCCCCTGGATATAGGTGAACTACAACTCCAAAACTCAAGGTCAATGCCCACCAAACTCTTATAGTATTTTCTCTTGGTTGTGGGAGTTCTGTGTGGGAAGTTTGATTCCATTCCATCATTGGTGGAGTTCAGAATGCTCTTTGATTGCGGGCGAACTCTAACTCCCAACAACTACAACTCCCAAATGACAAAATCAATTTTTTGACTGATGGTCCCTCCTTCGGTTAGTATTAGTATGTTTTGTGGCCAAATTTGGCAGCAATTTGTCCAGTGGTTTTTGAGTTATGTTAATCCCACAAATGAATATTACATTTTGTATATATACATACACACACACACACACACACACTGAATGTATAAATACATTTAAAAACATATTAACTATATGTATGACTGTGTTAGAGTGTCATTTTGTGTCATTTTGGTTGGTGGTGTGCCCCAGGATTTTGTACATGTAAAAAATGTGCCACTGCTCAAAAAAGGTTGGGAAACACTGTGCTTTTGGGGCTGCCACTTATGATAAGTGTGATTGCCAATGCACATCTCTGCATAGATACGTATATCAAAAGAAACCATAGGAGAGGGTTGTTGTTTTGGAGCCAACATGATAGGCATGATAGACTAGGATTCTAGACTTTGGGCAAGTCACACTCTCTCAGCCTCGGAGGAAGGGAATGGCAATCCCTCTCTCGACAAATCTTGCCGCGAAACCCCACAATAGCTTTCCCTTATGGTTGCCATATGTCGACATAAGTTGAAGACAGGGTTAGCCTTCCAAAATATATACTCGCCTTGATATTGGATGCTTACCTTAGCCCATTGATGCGATATATCAGGGCTGTCCAACTGGCGGCCCGGGGGCCGTACACGCCCCCCAGCCTGTTGGACACGGCCCCCGCTATGCCCCCCGCCCGCCATTTTTAATTTTTTTAAAAATTCTATTTTTTTAAAAATGGCGGCCGGGGAGGGGAGCGGGCAGGGAGGAGGAAGAGAGCTAGCTCCTCCTCCTGCACCGCCCCCTCCGTCCCTCTCCGCGCGCCAAAAGAGCAGTAGGCGGTGCCAAGGGCAGCGTGTCACACCAGGCCTCTGACGCGCTGCCCTTGGCGCCGCCTTCTGCTCCTTTTCGCCGCCCTCCCTAGGAAGGGCGGGAGAGACGAAAAGAGCAGTAGGCGGCGCCAAGGGCAGCACATCACGCCAGGCCTCTGACGCGCTGCCCTTGGCACATCGCCTTCTGCTCCTTTTCGCCGGTCCCCCTCCTAGGAAGGGCGGGGAGACGGCGAAAAGGAGCAGTAGGGCGCCAAGGGCGCCGTCATGCTAGGCAGCGCTGCAGAGGCCTCCCTCCCTGAAGACGCGGAGACGGCAAAAAGGCGTAGCCGGCCCCAAGGCCCCCCACCTGGCGTGGCGCGCCCCCCGCGGCGCCCCCCCCCGCTCCACATGTGGCCCCGTCCCCACGCGTGGCCCTGCCCCTGCTCACTGATCACCTACGGCCCCGAGGTGATCAGTGAAACTTCTTCCGGCCCTTGGGTCGGAAGAAGTTGGACAGCACTGCGATATATTATACTATGCTTTTAATGTATTGTGCTTTAATGGCGTTGTCTTCTTGTACTTATTATGTTTATTTATTTCAACCCTTGCTTTTGGTTGTCTACAAGTTATATTGTGTCTATTGTATTCTTTATTTTGCCGTAATTGTTGTTATTTGTTAGGCACTGAATGTTTGCCATTTTGGTTATTTTTGTAAACTGCCTTGAGTCTCTTTGTGGAGAGAGAGCGGGTTATAAATAAAGATTATTATTATTATTATATTATGATTAGATACACAACAAGATGAGTCCACAGTAAACAAGATCAATGTATCTGTGTGTGTGTGTGTGTGTGTGTGTGTATGTATGTGTGTATATGTGTGTGTATAGTGCTTTGTGAGTCACCCCGAGTCCCTTCAGTAGATAGTGGTCGGGTATAAAGGTATTATTATTATTATTATTACAAATAATAATAATATTTTTATACCCGGCCACCATCTCCCGGAGGGACTCGGGATGGCTCACAAAGCACTATACACACACAAATATACACAAATATGTATATATGTATATCTGTGTGTGTATATATATATATTTGTGTGTGTGTATGGTGCTTTGTGAGCCATCCCTCTGGGAGATGGTGGCTGGGTATAAAGATATTAGGGTGGAAGGGAAGGATGGATGGAAGGAAGGAAGGAAGGAGAAAGAGAAGGGAGAAAGAAGGGAAGAGAAGGATGGAAGGAAGAAAGGGAAGGATAAGAGAAAAGAGAAGGAAGGAAAGAAAGAAAGACAAAATGAAAGGAAGGAGACAGAGGTAGAGAAGGAAGAAAGGATAAAAAGGTGGAAGGAAGGAGGAAAGGGAGGGAGGAAAAAGAAGGAAGGAAGCACGAAAGTGTAGGAGGGAACAAGAAAGGGAGGGAAGGAGGAAGGAAAGACAAAAGGGAAGGAAAGAACGAAGGATGAAAGGGTGGAAGGAAGGAGAAAGAGAAGGGAGAAAGAAGGGAAGAGAAGGATGGAAGGAAGGGAAGGATAAAGGAAAAGAGAAGGACGGAAAGACAAAAAGGAAGGAAGGAGAAAGAGGGAGAGAAGGAAGGAAGGACAAAAAGGTGGAAGGAAGAAGGAAAGGGAGGGAGGGAAAGAAGGAAGGAAGCACGAAAGTGTGGGAGGGAACAAGAAAGGGAGGGAAGGAGGAAGGAAAGAGAGAAGGATGGAAGGAGAAAGAAGGAGAGAGGGACGGAGGGAGGAAAAGGGAAGGAAGGAAAGACAAAAGGGAAGGAACGAAGGATGAAAGGGTGGAAGGGAAGGATGGATGGAAGGAAGGAAGGAAGGAGAATGAGAAGGGAGAAAGAAGGGAAGAGAAGGATGGAAGGAAGGGAAGGATAAGAGAAAAGAGAAGGAAGGAAAGAAAGAAAGACAAAATGAAAGGAAGGAGACAGAGGTAGAGAAGGAAGAAAGGACAAAAAGGTGGAAGGAAGGAGGAAAGGGAGGGAGGAAAAAGAAGGAAGGAAGCACGAAAGTGTAGGAGGGAACAAGAAAGGGAGGGAAGGAGGAAGGAAAGACAAAAGGGAAGGAAAGAACGAAGGATGAAAGGGTGGAAGGTTGGATGGAAGGAAGGAAGGAAGGAGAAAGAGAAGGGAGAAAGAAAGGAAGATAAGGATGAAAGGAAGGGAAGGATAAAGGAAAAGAGAAGGATGGAAAGATAAAAAGGAAGGAAGGAGAAAGAGGGAGAGAAGGAAAGAAGGACAAAAAGGTAGAAGGAAGGAGGGAAAGGAGGGAGGAAAAAGAAGGAAGGAAGCACGAAAGTGTGGGAGGGAACAAGAAAGGGAGGGAAGGAGGAAGGAAAGACAAAAGGGAAGGAAAGAACGAAGGATGAAAGCGTGGAAGGGAAGGATGGAAGGAAGGAAGGAAAAAGATAAGGGAGAAAGAAAGGAAGAGAAGGGAAGGATAAAGGAAAAAGAGAAGGAAGGAAAGACAAAAGGGAAAGGAAGGAGAAAGAGGGAGAGAAGGAAGGAAGGACAAAAAGGTGGAAGGACAGAGGGAAGGGAGGGAGGAGAAAGAAGGAAGGAAGCACGAAAGTGTGGAACAAGAAAGGGAGGGAAGGAGGAAGGAAAGACAAAAAGGAAGTAAGGAAGGAGAAAAAGGAAGGGAAAGAGGAAGAAAAGACAAAAGGGAAGGACAAAAGGGTGGAGGAAAAGTAGAACGAGGGAGGGAAGGAAGAAGGAAAAAGAGAAGGGAGAAACAAAGGGAGGAAGAGAAGGAAAGAAGGGAAGGAGAGGAGGGAGGGATAAAGGAAAAAGAGTAGGAAGGAAAAAAAGGAAGGAAGGAAGGAGAAAGGGGGAGAGAGGGAAGGAAGGATGAAAGGGTAGAAGGGAATGGAGGGAGGGAGAAAGAGGGAGGGAGGGAGCAAGGATGAAAGGGTGGAAGGGAAGGAGAAAGAGGGCGGGAAGGAAGAAGGAAAAAGGGAAGGGAGCAATAAAGGGAGGAAGAGAAGGGAAGGAGGGAGGGATAAAGGAAAAAGAGTAGGAAGAAAAGACAAAAGGAAGTAGGAGAAAGGATGAAAAGGTGGAAGGGAATGGAGGGAGGGAGGGAGGGAGGGAGGAAGGGGGAAGGAAGGAAGGATAGATAGGATAGAATAGGATGGTGAGAGAGAGGAGGGCCTGAGAAAAGAACCCAAGGGGCTGCATCCGGCCCCTGGCTTGAAGGAAGGAAGGAGAAAGAGAAGGGAGAAAGAAAGGAAGAGAAGGATGGATGGAAGGAAGGGAAGGATAAAGGAAAAGAGAAGGAAAGAAAGAAAGACAAAATGAAAGGAAGGAAGGAAAAAAGGGAGAGAAGGAAGGAAGGGACAAAAAGGTGGAAGGGAGGAAGGAAAAAAAAGGAAGGAAGCACGAAAGTGTGGGAGGGAACAAAAAGGGAGAGAAGGAGGAAGGAAAGAGGGAAGGAAGGAAAGACAAAAGGTAAGGAAGGAGAAAGAGGGAGGGAAAGGAAGAAAAGACAAAAGGGAAGGAAGAAAGGAAGGAAAGGAGAAAGAGCAAGAGGAAGAAAAGACAAAAGGGAAAGGAAGGAGAAAGAGGGAGAGAAGGAAGGAAGGACAAAAAGGTGGGAAGGAAGAGAGGAAAAAGAAGGAAGGAAGCACGAAAGTGTGGGAGGGAACAAAAAGGGAGAGAAGGAGGAAGGAAAGAGGGAAGGAAAGAAAGAAAAAAAGGAAGGAAGGAGAAAGAGGGAGGGAAAGGAAGAAAAGACAAAAGGGAAGGAAGAAAGGAAGGAAAGGAGAAAGAGCAAGAGGAAGAAAAGACAAAAGGGAAAGGAAGGAGAAAGAGGGAGAGAAGGAAGGAAGGACAAAAAGGTGGGAAGGGAGAGAGGAAAAAGAAGGAAGGAAGCATGAAAGTGTGGAACAAGAAAGGGAGGGAAGGAGGAAGGAAAGATGTCAGGAAAGACAAAAAGGAAGGAAGGAGAAAGAGGGAGGGAAAGGGGAAGAAAAGACAAAAGGGAAGGAAGGACAAAAGGGAAGGAAGGAAAGGAGAAAGAGGGAGGAAGGAAGAAGGAAAGAAAAAGGGAAGCAATAAAGGGAGGAAGAGAAGGAAAGGAGAGAAGGAGGGAGGGATAAAGGAAAAAGAGTAGGAAGAAAAGACAAAAGGAAGGATAAAGGGGGAGAAGGATGAAAAGGTGGAAGGGAATGGAGGGAGGGAGGGAGAGAGGGTGGACGAAAGGGTGGAAGGAGCAAGAGGGCAGGAAGGAAAGGAAAGAAGGAAAGAAGGATAGGATGGCGGGAGAGAGGAGGGCCTTAGAAAAGAACCCAAGGGGCCGCATCCGGGCTCTTGGCTTGAGTTTGCTCATACCTGGGCCAGATGACGTTTGCTGCAAATTTCGATACCTGGAGTATCTTTGGAGCAAAGCCCTTATCTAATATTTTAAAGAGGCCTAATTCTGTTTAATCGAATGCAGAGTGCTGCCCGCTGGACTAATTGCAATTTCCGAACTGTCTTCAAAGGCAGCCCCACGTAGAGTGCGTTGCAGTAATCTATTCGGGATGTGACCAGAGGTACAATAAAGTATCATAATTATATTATACTACATTACAATATAATTATATTATAATATATTAACATTATAATATAATATAACATTCTATTATATTATGATTATTATAAAATAATAAATAAAATTATTTATTTAAATAAAATTATCCTCTACTGCAGTGTTTCTCAACCTGGGGGTCGGGACCCCTATGGGGGTCGCGAGGGGGTGTCAGAGGGGTCGCCAAAGACCATCAGAAAACACATTATTTTCTATTGGTCATGGGGGTTCTGTATGGCAAGTTTGGTCCAATTCTATCGGTGGGGTTCAGAATGCTCCTTGATTGTAGGTGAACTATAAATCCCAGCAAGTACAACTCCCAAATGTCAAGGTATATTTTCCCCAAACTCCACCAGTGTTTGCTTTTGGGCATCTTGACTATTTGTGCCAAGTTTGGTCCAGATCCACCATTGTTTGAGTCCACAATGCTCTGGATGTAGGTGAACTACAACTCCAAAGGTCAAGGTCAATGCCCACCAAACCCTTCCAGTATTTTCTGTTGGTCATGGGGAGTTCTGTGTGCCAAGTTTGGTTCAATTCCATCATCGGTGGAGTTCAGAATGCTCTTTGACTGTAGGTGAACTATAAATCCCAAATGTCAAGGTCTATTTCCCCCAAACTCTACCAGTGTTCACATTTGGATATATTGAGTATTTGTGCCAAGTTTGGTCCAGATCTATCATTGTTTGAGTCCACAGTGCTCTCTGGATGTAGGTGAACTGCAGCTCCCAAACTCAAGGTCAATGTCCACTAAACCCTTCCAGTATTTTCTGTTGGGAGTTCTGTGTGCCAAGTTTGGTTCAACTCCATCGTTGGTGGAGTTCAGAATGCTCTTTGATTGTAGGTGAACTATACATCCCAGCAACTACACCTCCCAAATGACAAAATCACCCCCCACAATTCCACCAGTATTCATACTTGGGTGTATCAGGTATTTGTGCCAAATGTGGTCCGGCGAATGAAAATACATCCGATATTTTACATGATTCATAACAGTAGCAAAATTACAGTTATGAAGTAGCAATGAAAATAATTTTATGGTTGGGGGTCACCACAACATGAGGAACCGTGTTAAGGGGTCGCGGCATTGGGAAGGTTGAGAAACACTGGTCTAGTGTGTTGAAGTATAAAAACCCTAAGAAACCTACCTCGATAAAGGCACAAAATTACAAACACCCCCCTCCCCACCCGTTGTCCACTTGGTCTCTCCCTCTCCATGCATTGGGAAGGCCCGCCTCCCTTTCCCCAAGTAGAGACCTCCTCTTGCCTCCTGGGGGTTCTGTGTGGGAAGTTTGGCCCAGCTCTATCATTGGTGGGGTTCAAAATGCTCTTTGATTGTAGGGGAACTACAAATCCCTGCAACTACAACTCCCAAATGTCAAGGTCTATTTCCCCTGAACTCCATCTGCGTTCATATTTGGGCATATTGAGTATTCATGCCAAGTTTGGACCTGATCCAACATTGTTTTGAGTCCACAGTGCTCTCTGGATATAGGTGAACTACAACTCCAAAACTCAAGGTCAATGCCCACCAAACTCTTATAGCATTTTCTCTTGGTTATGGGTTCTGTGTAGTTCTGTGTAAGCAACAAGAAAATGGTTTGTATCTTTCTGCCATTCCAACCCCCCTGCCAGGATAGGGTGCCATCCTGTCAACAAGAAAATGGTGCTGGGCAGAGAACAACTGTCGGTATACAAACACACAGGTTCAATCCTCTGATACTAAATATGAAAAATGAATGCATTTATTACAGGATAGGCATCATACCATACGGTGATTCATGCCACCGGGTCTCCGCTTGAACTGCAACGCCTTGTATGTGGGCCTCCGCTGATACACTCATCCATAGCGGCCAGACTATGGTGAGGAGCCAAAAATGATCTTCACTGGACCATTGAGCTTAGAGCGATCTACAAACTCATGGTGATAACCTTCAAAGCTCGGCAAAAATGGGACAGCCTACCTGGGCGACAGACCAACGCTGCGAAAGACCCGCACGCGTAATAAATGGCGACCGGTTAGCTATCCCTGGGGTGAGAGGCCCGGCTGACAGAGACCCGTGAGAAGAGCCTTCTCGGTGGCGGCCCCTATGATCTGGAACTCGCTCCCGCCTGCGCTTAGGGCCACACTGGCCCCGGCCAGATTTCTGGCTGGCCTGAAAACCTGGCTCTTCCGCCAGGCTTTCGGGACTGAACTGGATGGATGGCAGAGCCTTCACGGCTCATATCTGCTGTTTTAACTGATGTATCTATGTTTTTAAAGGATGTAAGTCGCCCGGAGCACCATTGGTGGAGGGCGACTCACAAGTAATAAAGTATTATTATTATTATTAAAGTGTTGGAGAAAAGGCAAACAAACGATGCAAAGAGGAACATATGGAGGGAAGCAAATGCAAAATAATCCCATTCCAAAATCAGGCCAAAGTTCCAATCATACATGTAGTGTTCACCAAAGTCTCGTACAATTCCACATAGTAGGTGGGTCGGCAGGAGTTATGGTGCAATTGGATCTATCTCCCACCGTATATCATGGATTCTCCTGTGACGCTGCATTTGCATTATATATATTGCCGCTTGAGAAAGCTCCAGGCGAAACGGATCGTGGCCCCGCAAACAAATTCTGTTGCGGCTCTTCCAAGCGTCTACACTGGCTCCAGTTGGGTATTCTGCACCCCCACCTACTATGTGGAATTGTACGAGACTTTGGTGAACACTACATGTATGATTGGAACTTTGGCCTGATTTTGAATGGGATTATTTTGCATTTGCTTCCCTCCATATGTTCCTCTTTGCATCGTTTGTTTGCCTTTTCTCCAACACTTTACAGCATTTTTGCTCACCATATATATGTGTATCAGGAGGGGGTTGCACCCATGTATTATGATTCCTGCCAGGATATCTATGTTGTGTTCATCGAAACAGGCCCAGGTTTCACACTGAGTATATAAATACATTTAACAACATATTAACTATATGTATTACTGTGTCAGAGTGTCATTTTGTGTCATTTTGGTTGGTGGTGTGACCCAGGGTTTTGCAAATGTAAAAAGTGTGCTGCGGCTCAAAAAAGGTTGGGAAACACTGCTCTACTGAATATTTTCATGACTCCTATAAAACTCAAATAACCCAAAATAAAGTAAAATAAAATATTATATATTACTATTTTGTACAATACCACTATACTGCAATATTGTTTGTAATATTACATGTAATATAAAATATATCATTATTCTATTTTTTTTATTATATTGTATGACAATATTAAGCAGAACTGTATAATAATCAACAAGAAGTGCATGGAGGGTGAGGACTTCTGCTATCGAAGTATACTACAGACAAGATATTACTCATAGCCCGAGCTACCTTCGTGGCTTCACAGGAAGGAGAAGCGGTCTGCAAGGAGCCGGGATCCTATATATAACGTAGCACCGCCGTACGCTTTGAAACTGCGCGAAACTTCACCTGCCCCAGACCTTGGATCAATGTTCAATTTACTCGTACGGATGGATGACTCATTTGAAAGAGAAAATTGTGACACGGGGAGGGAGACGTTCGGGGATGGAACCGGCGTGGCGGCATTTATCTCCTTCGCCGGCCCTTCGGAGGGGGGGAAATAAGTCACCGCGTCTTAATAACGCTCTTGATTTTATAAATGATCCCGACCGCCCCCCCTTTTCTTTTTCCCCGTCGCCGCCGCAGCCCTCCTTTTGCGAAATCGGCAACCCATTCATTTTAATATGTAGAATTGGTTTGCTAGCAGGGCGACAGTTTAAAAAGACTTCCAACTGTGACACAACTGCAACCATATTGCTTCCTATTACTCGCTAAGGTAGCTGTTTAGAGGAGCAAACGTTCTCCCTGGATATGTTTAAAGTGCTGTAATTTTATTTAGGATAATGAGGATTTATAACCGTTTCGCCGCGCGGAAAGGCGGCTTCTCGGCGGCGCAAAATGGGCTGTTTTGGTTATGGAGTGTGTGCTTTTGACGGCGAGGGTGTTTGCCTCCCGTAATGTCGCCCGGGAAGTACTTTCCTGTTAGTTATTCCGAGAGATTTTTTTTCCGAGCGAGCGAGGCCGACGCGCTAATTTGTCATCAGCATGCAAGCCGCCGTTCCCATTTCCATCCTTCACGAAAACCTCTTTTTCCCTATGATTAGGATTGTTAGCGTTATCTTAAAGCTCTTTGTATGTACCTTTGTATCAGGGCCGTAGCCAGGATTTTGATTGGGGGGGGGGCTGAGTTTGGTTCGGGGGCTGAGACTGGGTGGAAGAGGGTCTACCCTAGCAAACCTTTTGTATTGTTATCCCAATAACCCCATTAATGTGGGATATAATGAGCATGGTGATCAGATCATGATTTAAATGCATGTACCAGTTTAAATAATGTACTCTTCGACGTCGAGTATTTATGCCACAGCGGAATAGGCAACAGAAATATAGAAGTTTAATTCCCCATTCGGCCCAATAAACTCCAGTCTCTGTTCGTGTGAATAATGACACTCTCAGTCAATTCACAAGGTAAAAATATAACTTTGTATTGAATTGAGTTTAACAATAATAAGCTAAGCATGGAAAAACAACAGCAATTACAGCTACCTTCCTAAACATCCTTTCCTCACAAATATTTAATCCTTTTCGCGGACCACCCTGAGAATTTCGGGGGGTGGGGCTGAAGCCCCCTTAGCCCCCCCCTGGCTACATGCCTGCTGGGATGTATAGTTCACCTACAATCAAAGAGCTTTCTGAACTCTGCTAATGATGGAGTTGAACCAAACTTGGCACACAGAACTCCCATGACCAAGTGAAAATACTAGAAGGGTTTGGTGGACATTGACCTTGAGTTTGGGAGTTGGAGTTCACTTACATCCAGAGAATTTCGGGGGGGGGGGGCTGAAGCCCCCTTAGTGTCCCCCCCCGGCTACATGCCTGCTTTGTATGAAATATAAGGCTTAATTGGATATAAGGAATGACGACGATGCGATGGGAACTGATTTCGACATGACGCTGAGGCTGCAATTGTATGTTTTTAATTGTTAAATTGTTATTATATGTTTTTTTTTTTCTGGGGGTTGACTTGTTGCTGTGTTGTATTGAGGGCAGAGACTGCCTGTGTAAACCGTCCCGAGTCGCCTTCGGGCTGAGAGGGGCGGTATAGAAACGTGACAAATAAATACATAAATTTTTGGAAACCGAAGTTCAAGGATTTGCAAAGTTTGGAGCCTAATCCGTAGGGTCGGCTCAAAAAAAAAAAAGCACTCTCCTAAACAGTAATCACTCCTCTTCTGCGCAATAAATATTTTTCACGTTTTCGCCTTTCCGTACCCTTCCACTTTAGCCCCGTCTCCCCCCTTTCTTTCTCTTTCTCTCTCGGTACATTTAATGCCCTGTTTATAAATCTAAAGCAGAAGGAATTGAACTGTTACTGATTTTTATCAGGTTTTATCTCCTCCTTGGAAAACCGGCGACTCTCAAAACATTTCTAATTTCCCCTTATTTGAAGGTTCAAACCGTTTCAAATTACGGCCCCTGGATTGTTCTTGACACGCAGAATGGTACATTTGATCCGGGGGAGATGCAGGAATGCATTGTGCGTTGCTTTTCTCTCTCTCTCTCTCTCTCTCTCCTTCCCCCCCAACCCCACCGAACAAGGGAATTCGGTGGGTAAATTACAGTCATTTACTTGGAGTGTAATTTGGTTGGGAGCCTTTAGGCAAATGGAGGCAGAAGGACAGAAGAGAGAACAACATCCGCTCCCAACGAAGGAACGAGCGGCCTTGCTTTGCTCTCCCGCCTCTCCCTCTCTTTCTCTCTCTCTCTCTTTTTGCATAATATAGAATTTGGTGCAAAAGCAAACCTTTCAAAGGCTTTCATGGCCAAAATAACTGGGTTTATTTATTTACTAGCTGTACCCGGCACGCGTTGCTGTGCCCTATTTTGGAGATGCGAGGAAGTCTGAGTATGTAAGGGTTGGAGTTGTTATTAGTTATGGTGTTGTTGGGGTCATGGCTGTGTTGTTGTGGGTTGTTTTGGTGGGTGGGATGTTGGAGTCCTGTGGAGTTGTTGTTGTGTGGTGTTGCTTGCGTTCTGCATAGCTTGTGGATATACAATGTTTTTTGTCTTTCCGTCTGCTGTGTTGATGTAGAGGTTGATGCGTGTGTGGGTGGGGTACTTCGGAAGTGAGTGCAGGTACTTGAAATCCCATTATCCATGGTGTGTCCTCCTTTAATCTGCAATCGGATGGAGTGTGGGTCATGGGTTGCATTGTTTGCCAAGTTTGGTCTTTATCGGTCTTGGTTCTTGGACACAGTGGTCTGTGGGGAATGATGGGTTTTGAAGTACTACAAATCCCATTATCCATGGAGGTACTTCAAGTCCCATAATCCATGGTCCACCCTCCTCCAAACTGTAGTAGAATGTAGCGTGGGTCATAGGGGCTCTGTGTGCCAAGGTAGGTTACTGTAAATTCAGGCCATACACAATGTCCCAAGCTGAGCTGAGGGCAAGTTAATGAAGCCTCTGTCATTTCAGGCCAACACAAGCTGAGGGCTTAGAATCATGAACGAAGCCTTACTGTCAATTCAGAGCGTAAACAGCATTCCATTAAGTGAGGCCTAGTCAGGGAAATTAAGTTAATGAAGCCTTACTGTCAATTTTGGGCGTGGTCTGTGATTTGTAGGGGTGTAAATTTTCTGGGGGAAGTGAATTGGGTGTTTGTGTTTGTGCCTCAGCCCTTTGCCTTATCCTCCTCTGACAGTTTATCATGGGTCGGAATGTTCATGTTGGCTGGCCAGTACAGGAGGTATGCAAATCCTCCCTTATTGGCAGCCAATCATGTTGTCAGAATGTAGAGGTTGGGAGAGTCGTTGGCAGCCCCGGAGGATGCTGGGAAATGTAGGTATTTTTACTCGGTGTTTTGGGGGCCTTTTAGGTTGGGGGGAGTTTCTTTGCTACAAACCTACCTTGTCTGAGGCCTATTTCTGTTGGCAAGTTTGGTGTCTCTGCGTTATAAGGTTTCTCTGTTTGGGACGGTCATTCCATGACGACGCTTCCTTTATATATATAGATTTACTAGCTTGGGGACCCGGCAGTGCCCGGGTTATTTGAGAAAGGCATTGTGTGCCAAGGTTGGTCTTTGGTACTTCAAGTCCCATCACCCATGGTCCACCCTCCTGTAAACTGTAGAAGGATGGAGACTGGGTCATGAGGGCACAGGGTACCACGTGTAGTCCTTTTAGGTCTTTGTTCAGGGCTGCAGTGGTCTGTGGGAAATGAAGGCTTTGAAAGTACTACAAATCCCATAATCCATGGAGGTACCTCAAGTCCCACTCTTCCCCATACCTTACTGGCAAATCAGGTTGTGACCTAGTCAGGATAATCAAGTAGAGGAAGCCTTACTGGAAAATCAGGTTGTGGCCTAGTCTGGGAAATCAAGGTAGAAATCAAGGAAGCCTTACTGGCAAATCAGGCTGAGGCCTAGTCTGGGAAATCAAGTAGAGGAAGCCTTACTGTCAAATCAGGTTGTGGCCTAGTCTGGGAAATTGAGTAGAGGAAGCCTTACTGTCAAATCAGGTTGTGGCCTAGTCTGGGAAATTAAGTAGAGGAAGCCTTACTGTCAAATCAGGTTGTGGCCTAGTCTGGGAAATTGAGTAGAGGAAGCCTTACTGTCAAATCAGGTTGTGGCCTAGTCTGGGAAATTAAGTAGAGGAAGCCTTACTGGCAAATCAGGTTGTGGCCTAGTCTGGGAAATTAAGTAGAGGAAGCCTTACTGGCAAATCAGGTTGTGGCCTAGTCTGGGAAATTAAGTAGAGGAAGCCTTACTGCCAAATCAGGTTGTGGCCTAGTCTGGGAAATTAAGTAGAGGAAGCCTTACTTGTGGCCTAAAATCAGGTTGTGGCCTAGTCTGGGAAATTAAGTAGAGGAAGCCTTACTGCCAAAACAGGTTGTGGCCTAGTCTGGGAAATTAAGTAGAGGAAGCCTTACTGCCAAAACAGGTTGTGGCCTAGTCTGGGAAATTAAGTAGAGGAAGCCTTACTGGCAAATCAGGTTGTGGCCTAGTCTGGGAAATTAAGTAGAGGAAGCCTCTCTGGCAAATCAGGTTGTGGCCTAGTCTGGGAAATCAAGTAGAGGAAGCCTTACTGGCAAATCAGGCTGTGGCCTAGTCTGGGAAATTAAGTAGAGGAAGCCTTACTGTCAAATCAGGTTGTGGCCTAGTCTGGAAAATCAAGTAGAGGAAGCCTTACTGTCAAATCAGGTTGTGGCCTAGTCTGGAAAATCAAGTAGAGGAAGCCTTACTGTCAAATCAGGATGTCGCCTAGTCTGGGAAATCAAGTAGAGGAAGCCTTACTGTCACATCTGGTTGTGGCCTAGTCTGGGAAATTAAGTAGAGGAAGCCTTACTGTCAAATCAGGTTGTGGCCTAGTCTGGAAAAAATCAGAGGAAAGCCTTACTGTCAAATCAGGTTGTGGCCTAGTCTGGGAAATTAAGTAGAGGAAGCCTTACTGTCAAATCAGGCTGTGGCTGTGGCCTAGTCTGGGTGGCCTAAATTAAGAAGAGGAAGCCTTACTGCCAAATCAGGCTGAGGCCTAGTTTGTTAAATCAGCTGAATGAAGCCTTTTTTTAAAATTGCACTCTCTGGCACCTTTGAGATTTTGGATGTTGGAATGTTGGCCATGCAGAGTCCGTTATGCAAATCTTCCCTCAGTGGCAACCAATCTTCTCTGTCTGGTGCCTTAGAGGGTTGGAGTTCTGAGGCTGGCCAGTCAGAGCCATTTATGCAAATAATCCCAGAGTGGCAGCCAATCAAAACGCTGTCACATATTCCTCCCAGCGCAACACCGCTCGGCCGCACCACTGCAAAAACTGAGTTTTATTATATACATAGATAGATAGATACCCCCTTCTGTCTCTCTTCCTACTGCCCCCCCCCCCTTTGTATCTCCTACCCCACTCCATGTCGTGGACAGATATTCTATCTTCTGTCACTGCACAAAACTCAATAAAGATATTATATATAAAAAAGATAGATAGATAGATATATTTATTATTTGGACTTGTACGCCGCCACTCCCCGAGGGCTCGGAGCGGCTTACAATCAGGTAAAGCACACAGAGGTAAAAGCATACGTATTAAAGTAGCTTAAAAGAGATTTCTGGCCTAGCAATCAAAGGCTAGCCGGAAAAGGTGAGTCTTGCAGGCCTTGCGGAAGGAGAGAAGGTCCTGCATGGCCCGTACATCGCTAGGAAGAGTGTTCCATATTGACGGCGCCACTACAGAAAAGGCTCTGCGCCGGGTCGATGTGAGACGGATTGCTTTGAAGGTCGGTACTTCAAGGAGGTTCATTTGTTTGGAACGAAGTGACCTCTGGGGTTGGGAGGGGAAGAGACGGTCCCTCAGAGACAGCGGCCCCAGACCATGCAAGGCCTTGAAGGTTAACACCATCACCTTGAAGGTGATCCGGTGCTCGACCGGAAGTCAGTGGAGCTGCTGGAGGATGGGTGTTATGTGACATCTCACTGGAGTCCCAGTGAGAAGTCGTGCAGCGGCATTCTGGACGAGCTTAAGTTTCCGGATCACTGACAAGGGCAGGCCAATGTAAATGGCGTTACTGGCTGTCTTCCTTCCTCCATCGCCGCCAGCAGCGAGTGAAGTGGGGAGGGGTGGTCTCCGGAGGCTCCCCGCTGAGTTGCGGGGTCCCTCAGGGGGCTATCCTCTCCCCGCTGTTATTTAACATCTACATGCGACCACTCGCCCAACTGGTGCGGAGTTTTGGGCTTGAGTGTCATCAGTACGCTGATGATACCCAGCTCATTCTGGGGTTGGACCCCGGGGTAGTCTCTGTACCCGATAATTTCCACCTTTGCCTTGAAGCCGTTACTGGATGGCTGCGAGCCAGTAAGTTGAAGGTGAACCCGCGAAGACGGAGATCTTGTGGCTGGGCCGCCCGGGGGGGGGGGGGTAGCGACCCAGCTGCCAACGTTCGATGGTGTGGCCCTCTGCCCTCAGCCATCGGTAAAAAGTCTGGGGGTCCACCTGTCCATGGAGGAGCAGATTGGCTGCACCTGCAGGACAGCATTCTACCACCTACGGTTGGCTAAGCGCCTGGCTCCCTACCTCTCCCAATGCGACCTTGCTACGGTGATCCAAGCCACGGTCATCTCGAGGCTCGATTACTGTAATGCGCTCTACATTGGCCTTCCCTTGTCGATGATCCGGAAGCTTAAGCTAGTGCAGCATGCCGCAGCCCGCCTCCTCCTGGGTGCTGCAAGGTCTGACCGCGCAACTCCACTCTTGCGCGAGCTGCACTGGCTCCCGATTGAATTCCGGGTCCTCTTCAAGGTGTTAGTTCTCACTTTCAAGGCCATCTGTGGTTTGGGGCCAGTGTACCTGAGGGAGCGACTTACCCCTTATGTGCCCGCGAGATCGCTGCGCTCTGAGGAGCTTAACCTCCTTGAGGTACCTTCCCTCGGAACCTGCAGACTGGCCTCTACACGGCGGAGGGCATTCTCTGTGGCTGCCCCAAGTCTCTGGAACGGCCTCCCGGAGGAGATCCGGGCCATCCGCGCGCTTCTGCCCTTCCGCAAGGCCTTGAAGACTTGGCTCTTTAGGAAGCCGTTCGGCCCTTAACTCAACTACATTGTGCTCCATGCCGCCTATGACTCCCTAGATTCTCACCTTGTCCCCAGCCGTCGCTGAGGGCTAGTGTTTTTAACTTGTTTTAACTTCTTTGATGTCTAATGTGTTTTAACCGTTTAATTTGTTTTACTACTCCTGATGTTTATGCTTCTTCTGTAAACCGCTCTGAGCTCCGGAGTGAGCGGTATACTAAATCGAAGTTAATAAATAAATAAATAAATAAATAAATAAATAAATACAGTAGTCCAGTCTCGAGATGACTGTGGCTTGGAGCACCGTGGCCAGGTCGTCTCTGGATAGGTAGGGGGCCAGACGCCTAGCTTGCCGCAGATGGAAAAAGGGGCCAAAGAAGAGGGCCGTGCGACCCTTCCCAAATGGCCAATCGTTCACCGCCCCCTTAAAGGGGTTCACCGCCCCCCAAATTCCCCTGAGCCTCCCACCGCCCCCTTGGATCGCCTCACCGCCCACCAGGGGGTGTTACCGCCCACTTTGAGAATCAGTGCTCTGGATCATCTTTTAATGCATTTTATTGTTTTTCAACTTTATATATGGTTTGATTGTCTTTTAAATAACTTCCATATTTATGGAAGTTTCCATGTAGTGTTTTTCAGTCGGCTCTCTTAGAATAAGTTCTCGGTCGCCTTGAGTCCCACTATTCGGACAAAAGCGGAACAGGCAAGAAAACTAATATTTATTTATTTAATTTGCTATATTTATATAGAACTAGCTGTACCCGGCACGCGTTGCTGTGCCCTATTTAGGAGATGCGAGGAAGTCTGAGTATGTAAGGGTTGGAATTGTTGTTAGTGAATTGGGTGTGTTATGTTTGTGCCTCAGCTCTTTGCCTGCAGTCCTTCGGGTTTGACTTGTACCATGGCCAGGACGGATCAGCTTAGGGAGGGCTTGTCCTGTCAGGGGATCTCTATCTTCCCAGGTGCGTCCAGTGTCTGTTGGGGGACTGTTAAAAATCCTTTCCGTCTCCTTTTGAGCCACCTTTCTCAAGATCTTCATGTCTAGCTTACTTTCTGCTCCTCTCTTTTTCAAGATGTCCTGCTCTGTGTCTTTTGCACCCATTGGTCGATGTCCGATGAGGCTTTCCTCATGGACAGGCCATCTGAGGGAGCTCTGGGCATCAGAAGGTACTTGGTGATGATCTCCATCCCTTGGAGCCAGCATATTGAGGGGCTGGAGCACCCTCCTTGGCAAACCCCATTGTTGCTGGATGGTCCTCTTATTAATGTGGAATTCCAAGCCACTGGAGATCTTTTGGGAAAGGAAGAAGAGCTCCCCTTGAATGGTGTTGATCTCCATCATGGTCTTCTGATTTGAAAGTGTTGGAGGAGGCTCTGGTAGTCATCTGACAGTTTGTTATGGGTCGGAAAGTTCATGTTGGCTGGCCAGTACAGCACTTATGCAAATCCGCCCTTATTGGCAGCCAATCATGTTGTCAGAATGTAGAGGCTGGGGGAGTCTTTGGCAGCCCCGGAGGATGCTGGGAAATGTAGTTTTTTTTCGTTGTTTTGGGGGCTTTTAGGTGGGGCAAGTTTCTTTGCTACAAACGTACCTTGCTTGAGGCCTATTTCTGTTGGCAAGTTTTGTGTTTCTGCGTTGTAAGGTTTCTCTGTTTGAGGTAGTCTTCACATGACGACTGTTCCTTTATATATATAGATCATAGAATCATTGAGTTGAAAGAGACCTCTAGCCCAACCCCCTGCCAAGAAGCAGGAAAATCACATTCATAGCATCCCGATATAATAATAATAATAATAATAATATCACACAATAATAGACACTTGGGAATGTATCGCCATTGTTTCATTTTTAGGCATTTTGTGCCACCTGTAAGCCGCCCTGAGTCCCTTCAAGGAGATGGTGGTGGGATATAAGCATAAAGTTGTTATTATTATTATTACTGTTCCTTACCCCAAAGCACATGCTGCAGCCACGTCCTTGAAGGACAAGGTCTTTGCATCCTGACACCTGTCTTGTTTCGTCATAACATGAGCCCTTGGTGGAGCGATGAGTTAAATCCTTCTGCCACCTGAACTGGTTGACCGAAGGGTGGTTGGCAGTTCATATCTGGGAAGCGGGATAATCTCGAGTCATGTACATTTGGGACTTACTTTCATCCGTTTCATGTCCCGGCTTTCGGTGGGGCCCCCGATCCATTTTGTCTGAGCCTCCCGAAATCGGGAGGTCTGATATTCATTTTTTGTTTTTGGTGGCCAAAATATCAATTTTCTTTCAGCCCATTATTGGGGGGCCTTCACCCATAGGCCTGGGGACTTTGGGCCTACTGGTGCAGGCTTTGGGCCTGGCAGGGCCTGCAGCCGAACGCCGAGTAAAGAGTGCTCCTTATGCAGTGCTCGGCTACAGTGCTGTGGCAATCAATCTGAAAAGCAGGCTTGGAGCCAGTACCTGCTCCCACCTGCCCGTCATTTCAAGTGTATTTTCGTTTCAGGAGGGGCCTTCCTGATTCGTGCCATCTGAATGGACGGAACAAAACCAAAATACGATTCAAAAGGATGGGACAAATTTCGGGCCCATTACTAGTAAACCTACCCATTTCTTGCAATCCAAATGGGCAGAATGAAACGGAAACACGAATATAAGAGATGGGACAAATTTCGGGCCCATGACTAGTAAACCTTCCCGTTTCGTGCCATCCAAATGGGCGGACTAAAACGGAAGCACGAATCAAACGGATTGGACAAATTTCGGGCCCATGACTATTAAGCCTTCCCGTTTCATGCCATCCAAATGGGCGGACCGAAACGGAAGCACGAATCAAACGGATGGGACAAATTTTGGACCCATGCCTAGTAAGCCTTTCTGTTTCGTGCTATCCAAATAGGCGGACTGAAACGGAAGCACGAATCAAGCGGATTGGACACATTTCGGGCCCATGACTATTAAGCCTTCCCATTTCGTGCCATCCAAATGGGTGGACTGAAACAGAAATACGAATCAAATGGATTGGACAAATTTTGAGACCATGACTAGTAAGCCTTCCCATTTCATGCCATCCAAATGGGTGGACCGAAACAGAAATACGAATCAAATGGATTGGACAAATTTTTGAGACCATGACTAGTAAGCCTTCCCATTTCGTGCCATCCAAATGGGTGGACCGAAACAGAAATACGAATCAAATGGATTGGACAAATTTTGAGACCATGACTAGTAAGCCTTCCCATTTCATGCCATCCAAATGGGTGGACCGAAACAGAAATACGAATCAAATGGATTGGACAAATTTTGAGACCATGACTAGTAAGCCTTCCCATTTCGTGCCATCCAAATGGGTGGACCGAAAACAGAAATACGAATCAAATGGATTGGACAAATTTTGAGACCATGACTAGTAAGCCTTCCCATTTCATGCCATCCAAATGGGTGGACCGAAACAGAAATACGAATCAAATGGATTGGACAAATTTTGAGACCATGACTAGTAAGCCTTCCCATTTTGTGCCATCCAAATGGGTGGACCGAAACAGAAATACGAATCAAATGGATTGGACAAATTTTGAGACCATGACTAGTAAGCCTTCCCATTTCATGCCATCCAAATGGGTGGACCGAAACAGAAATACGAATCAAATGGATTGGACAAATTTTGAGACCATGACTATTAAGCCTTCCCATTTCGTGCTATCCAAATGGGTGGACTGAAACAGAAATACGAATCAAACGGATTGGACAAATTTCGAGACCATGACTAGTAAGCCTTCCCATTTCATGCCATCCAAATGGGCGGACTGAAACGGAAGCACGAATCAAACGGATTGGACCAATTTCGGGCCCATGACTATTAAGCCTTCCCGTTTCGTGCTATCCAAATAGGCGGACCAAAACGGAAACACGAATCAAACGGATGGGACAAATTTTGGACCCATGACTAGTAAGCCTTCCCGTTTCGTGCTATCCAAATAGGCGGACCGAAATGGAAACACGAATCAAACGGTGGGACAAATTTCGTGCCCATGATTAGTAAGCCTTCCCGTTTCATGCCATCCAAATGGGCGGACCGAAACGGAAACACGAATCAAACGGTTGGGACAAATTTCGGACCCATGACTAGTAAGCTCCCATTTATTGAGCTCTAGCTCCCCATAAAGGGACATGAGAGAAGCCTCCCACAAGGATGGTGAAACCTCAAAAAATCTGGTAGTCCCCAGGGCAATATCCTTGCAGATGGCCAATTCTCTCACACCAGAAGCGACTTGCAATTTCTCAAGTCACTCCTGACCAAAAAAATAAAATAAATAAAATCACAACAACACCACAAAAAATGAAATCTATAATGGCACCTTATTTTTTAATGTGCACCCAGTGCCAAGATGATTGCACAGATCCTCTTCTCCCAGCCACACGAAGGCTTCTGGTCCTCTCATTCTTTATGAGGGTTGCAAATGCATACAGAAAAACAAGAGAGAAGGAAGGAAGGAAGGAAGGAAGGAAGGAAGGAAGGAAGGAAGGAAGGAAGGAAGGAAGGAAGGAAGGAGAGGCAGAAGTGGAGACGAAGGCCAAGACCAAGGGAAGGAAAGCATACATGCAACCTCCCTCCTCTGTTCTTTCCGTCCAGCTTCGGAGAGCGGAGTTCGGAGTTCGTCCAACCCGAGCGCCGGCTGATTCCACAGCTTTCCATTTCAACATGGTGCTAACAGGGCATTAATATTGTCATTTTCAACCTTGGGATCAGGACACAAATATGCTGTAAAGGAAAAGAAAGAAAAAAAACAAGGGGAGAGGAATTCCCCCTGCAACACGAGTGCGAAACACACACGCCGCACACCACGGCCCCATTGATTTTTCTTCTTGATAGTCTGCTATTAAACCGGCGGAACACACTGACCTTGTGCGGCGAGGGGAGAAAGCGGTGTGTATGTGACATAAAGTTGAAAAACAGCCGCGGGGACGGCGGTGCGAGAATGCAGCCTCCCGGCCCCGTAAAATATAGGCCTGGGTTCCATAGTTTATTTTAAATTGGCAACCACAATTTAACAAGCTATTCCAACAAATGATTAGCATAGCATGTGCCTTTCCGTAGCCATCAATTATGACACAGGGTAACAATGCAAGGAACGACTTAAGCACCAAATTACAAGATCCCGCACGGGTCCGCTTTGTGAACCAGCCGAGCAATTATTGCTTACTCGAGAATAAAAGTGGGTGTTGAAATCCCGAAATACCTGGAGCAAAAAGCGGGATTTCATCCCAAAGTTTGCATTGCACGCACCCGCCTCTTCTCCTCCCGTTCCAATGATAGGAAACCCCACAAACACAGAAATAGATACTCCTTGACAGAGAAATATACAATCTGGACATCTCGCTCTTTGAAGTCCTTGAGATCGAGGGTTAAAAGCTTCAGAGAAGCGGATGAAAACAATGAGCAACACCAGCTTCTCAGTGTGGAGTTTCTTATGAATTTCAGGTGTAAGAAACAGTTGAATTCACGCCTGCTTTGAGCCCAATTTGAGAGGAAAATGAGGTACCAATAAAGATGACATATTTTCGTCCCTTCTAAGACGCATCTCGGAATTTTTAGAATGTGTTTTCGAATCGCAGGTGCTTTCACATATAGAAAAATTCTTCTGTTGTTGGTACTGAAATTAGTATTAGAAACCATGGCGTCTTAGAATTAGAAACCATGGCGTCTTAGAAACCATGGCGTCTTAGAATTAGAAACCATGGCGTCTTAGAATTAGAAACCATGGCGTCTTAGAATTAGAAACCATGGCGTCTCAGAATCAAAGAAATATGGTAATAATAATCATAATAATAGAAGTATTCATTTAGAAACCCAACATGCAGGCAGTCCAGTCAATAAGAATGCTTGACTTATTTAGGAAGATTTGAAATTGCTATTATTATTATTATTATTGATACACAACAAGATTAGTACGCAGGAAACAAGATCACAATGTTGGCTTTTGTATTGGATCCCACATTGGACACTTCTCAAGTTTCGAGGACTATGTGATGTATCGGAGAATAATGTATTATTATTATTATTATTGATACACAACAAGATTAGTACGCAGGAAACAAGATCACAATGTTGGCTTTTGTATTGGATCCCACATCGGACACATCCCAAGTTTCGAGGACTATGTGATGTATTGG
This sequence comes from Anolis apletophallus, assembly GCA_030556195.1. NCBI lineage: Eukaryota > Metazoa > Chordata > Lepidosauria > Squamata > Anolidae > Anolis > Anolis apletophallus. Next base: position 22,469,508 of record JARBWK010000018.1, read on the forward strand.
AGAATAATGTATTATTATTATTATTATTGATACACAACAAGATTAGTACACAGCAAACAAGATCACAATGCTTGCTTTTGTATTAGATCCCATATCGAACACCTCCCAAGTTTCGAGGACTATGTGATGTATCGGAGAATAATGTATTATTATTATTATTATTAGTATTGATACACAACAAGATTAGTATGCAGGAAACAAGATCACAATGTTGGCTTTTGTATTGGATCCCACATCGGACACTTCTCAAGTTTCGAGGACTATGTGATGTATCGGAGAATACATCACGACCCCGCTCCCGGAGGCTCGAGGCGAGGCTTTCTGCCCTCTAGCCCCTCCGTGCCGGGGAAAGGGAGCAACCCCTCATCTCCTGGCCTCTCCTGGCTGGGCTCCAGGTTCACTGCAGAGCAGAGCAGAAGCCGGGATGCGCAGCTCCACAGCCCAGCTTGGTTCCTTCTCGATCTGGCCCCAAGGCAACAGCAGGGAAGCCGAAGGGACGCGCCAGGGGGGGAGGCACTCCTGGGTGTGCTGAACCCCTTTGGGAAGGAGAGTTGGGGGTGGCGACGGCTGCGAGTCTCCGCCGCAGTTTGTTCCGATGCTCGGAGCCACCCCGTGTGCTCAATTCCTATTCGTCCTGCTCAGCCGAGCCCGCGTGCGCTTCGTCCACTCAGCGCAGCCCTCCCCCGCGGGACGGTGACGGGCCTCCTGTGCGTGGGCCTCCCGGGAGGGGGCGGGAGGGGTTTTTGGAGGAAGCAGCGGCGTCACGAGGGGGGAAGGTGACAGTTAGTAAAATGACAGTTAGAGTGTATAAATACGTTCAAAAACATATTAACAATATGTATGACTGTGTTAGAGTGTCATTTTGTGTCATTTTGGTTGGTGGTGTGCCCCAGGATTTTGGAAATGTAAAAAATGTGCCGCGGCTCAAAAAAGGTTGAAAATCACGGAAGTAAAGAGCTCAAATCTGAAATTTAAAAACAATGTAAGAAATATTCCGAACTAACCAAACCTATTTGAAATCCTAGCTGAGTAATATAAGATCCCAGTGCTGGGTTTTCTCCTCTCTATTGAAAACATCTTGCAAATTGTATAGACGCAAGAACAGCGAAGAGTGCTTACCGTATTTTTCGCACCATAAGACGCAGTTTTTTCCTCCCAAAGTAGGAAGAAAAATCAGCTGCGTCTTATGGAGCGAAGATGCAGGCAGGGAGGGGGGGAGGCGCTGGAGCAGAGGGGGGGCGGCGATGTGCTCACGCTATATTCGCGCCCCCCCGGCTCCCGCGCATGCCCAGACTCCCGCCGCCGTGTCGCCGCAACCAGCCGGCGGCGCGGAGAGGGAAGGGCGGAAGGGGACTCACGCCGCTCACGGACCCGAGGAGGAGCAGGAGGAGGGGCCACGAGGGCGGCCCCACGGAGACGCAGTGGCAGCAGCAGCAGCAGCCGCAGCAGCGGAAGGGCCCGAAGCCAGAGGCATCTTCGTGACGTCACGAAGATGCGCCTCTGCGAAGAAGCCTCGCCGGCGCGCGCTGTAAGGAGGCCCGAAAGAGAGGAGGGAGGGAGGGAGGGAAGGAGGAAGAGTTCCCTCCCTCCCTCCTCTCTTCCGGGCGTTCTTACAGCGCGCTGCAGGCGAGGCTTTCTTCCTCGGCAGAGGCGCATCTTCGTGACGTCACGAAGATGCGCCTCTGGCTTCGGGCCTTCCGCTGCTGCCGCTGCGCTCTCGTGGGGCCGCCCTCGTGGCCTCCCCCATCTCCTGCTCCTCCTCGGGTCCGTGAGTGGCGTGAGTCCCCTCTTCCGCCCCCGTTCCTCCGCGCCGCCGGCTGGCTGCGGCGACACGGCAGCGAGAGTCTGGGCATGCGCAGGAGCCGCCGGGAGCCGCCGGGGGGGGCGAATATAGCGTGAGTACATCGCCGCCCCCTGCTCCAGCCTCCCCCTCCATGTTAGTGTCTCCCCCCTCCATATTAGTGTAGCCAGCCCCATTTTTTTCCCCAATTTTCCTCCTCGAAAATCTAGATGCGTCTTATCAGCAGGTGCGCCTTATGGTGTGAAAAATACGGTATATAGACATTCTTTGCTTTCTTTGTGTATGTTTGGGCTGCCGAGGAAGAAGGACAGAAGTAATTCTGGCTCTGATGTAGCTCCTCATTCGAAAGATGCTCCAAATGTCTTTTGGTCTCATACCTTTCATGTGCAATGCCGGCCTGATTGGTTTGGGCTGTATGTGTCGCATGCTATTTGGGATTGGGAGGCCTCCGTTCTGAAAGGAGAAGCCCCGCAGTTGCCTCCGGTTCTCATTCACCGGGTGGTAAGGCTATCCCATGGCCGGCGTTTGACCTCCTTGGTGGGGAGGCATTCCTGGCATGCTTTGGGAAGCGGATCATCTTCCTTTCCTCCCTTCCTGAGCCATTGGATGGGAGCAAACGGCTCGCTCACACTTGCAAACCGGATCCTGCTGCTGCTGCTTCGTATCGTCTCTGAGGTTGAAATTGGAGACAAGCAAAAAAAAAAATACTTGAGCTAGAGAGAATCCAGGCCTTGGCACCGATTCGGCGTTGGGTTGGTGGACGTTATCGCCTGGCGTCTTTGTGATTGGATTCTCCAAAGTGGCATGAATAAAAAAACAGGAAAGGAACCAGTAACCGGCAGTTGTGGTGACAGGGAGAGGAGGACAGAATTGCCACTTAGGTAATTGTCACGAGTGGAAGCCGGACAGCGGCTGAACTACAGGCATGCCGAGGGTATAATTTGTCTCCTCCCCAACCCGTGCCTGCATTTGACCTCTTGTTTTTTGCGGCCCAGATGTTATATTCATGAGGCTTCCTTTCCAAAGCCTGATTTCCATACCTGCAAATCTCCCCCAGGCCTAGGGAGATTTGCATCATGTCCTTGAGGCAAACCATGTGCGTCATTACAAATGTGAATGGAGATTTATATAGATGGCAAGCAGATAGGGCTTCTACACCTGTTGGCTGAGTCCGGCCCAATATGGATAGGAGTGAAATAGGAATGCAACCTATTATTATTGACTCTCTGCAAAACCCTTCGAAGAATCACATCGGTTCCCTTTGTCGCCTGTATCAAGATGCATTCATGTCTTGTTTACGTTGGCAATATGGTCCAAAGGATGGTTACCTTTTGGCATGTAGATGTATCTGCTCCTGTGATGGAAGAATTTATAGTGACTGTTTGTTTACTGATCGGTCTACGGACCATAATAAATGTTGTTGTTATTATTGTTGTTGTTGGTTTCCTTTAGCCATGTACACGTTATCTTGTACAATGAACTTCTCCTGAGATGCGAGAATTTATAATGACTGTTCATTTACTGATCGGTCTATGGACCATAATAAATGTTATGGTTGTTGTTTTTGTTGTTGGTTTCCTTTTGCCATGTAGATGTATCTCGTATATTGAACTTCTCCGGAGATAGATTTTATAATGACTGTCTGTTTACTGATGGATCTATGGACCATAATAAATGTTGTTATTGTTGTTGGTGGTGGTGGTTTCCTTTTCCCATGTACATGTATGTTTTACAATGAACTTCTCCTGAGTTGGGAGAATTTATAATGACTGTTTATTTACTGATCAATCGGTCTATGGACCATAATAAATGTTTTGTTGTTGTTGGTTTCCTTTTTCCATGTAGATGTATCTCGTACATTGAACTTCTCCTGATATAGGAGGTTTTATAATGATTGTTCATTTACTGATCGATCGGTCTATGGACCATAATAAATGTTTTTGTTGTTGTTTTTGTTGTTGGTTTCCTTTTGCCATGTACATGCATCTTGTACAATGAACTTCTCCTGAGATGGGAGAATTTATAATGACTGTTCATTTACTGATCGATCGGTCTATGGACCATAATAAATGTTGTTGTTGGTTTCCTTTTGCCAGGTAGATGTGTCACAATGAACTTCTCCTGAGATGGGAGAATTTATAATGACTGTTCATTTACTGATCGATCGGTCTATGGACCATAATAAATGTTTTGTTGTTGTTGTTGGTTTCCTTTTGCCATGTAGATGGAGAATTTATATCTCTGATCGATCGGGTCTATGGACCATTGAACTTCTCCCATGATTTTATAATAGGAGGAACTTTTATAATGATTGTTCATTTACTGATGTAGATGGATCTCAGAACTCTATGGACCATAATAAATGTTTTTGTTGTTGATTTTGTTGTTGGTTTCCTTTTGCCATGTACATGCATCTTGTACAATGAACTTCTCCTGAGATTGGAGAATTTATAATGACTGTTCATTTACTGATCGATCGGTCTATGGACCATAATAAACGTTGTTGTTGTTGTTGTTGTTGGTTTCCTTTTTCCATGTAGATGTATCTCGTACATTGAACTTCTCCTGATATAGGAGGTTTTATAATGATTGTTCATTTACTGATCGATCGGTCTATGGACCATAATAAACGTTCTTGTTGTTCATGTTGTTGGTTTCCTTTTGCCATGTAGATGTATCTCGTACATTGAACTTCTCCTGATATAGGAGGTTTTATAATGACTGTTCATTTACTGATCGATCAGTCTATGGACCATAATAAATGTTTTTGTTGTTGATTTTGTTGTTGGTTTCCTTTTGCCATGTACATGTATCTTGTACAATGAACTTCTCCTGAGATGGGAGAATTTATAATGACTGTTCATTTACTGATCGATCGGTCTATGGACGATAATAAACGTTGTTGTTGTTGTTGGTTTCCTTTTGCCATGTACATGTATCTCGTACATTGAACTTCTCCTGAGATAGGAGATTTTATAATGACTGTTCATTTACTGATCGATCGGTCCATGGACCATAGTAAACATTGTTTACTGATGGGTCTATGGACCGTAATAAATATTGTGGTGGTGGTTGTCGTTGGTTTCCTTTTGTCATGTAGATGTATCTTGTACAATGAACTTCTCCTGATATGGAAGACTTTGTAATGACTGTTCGTTTACTGATGGGTCTATGGACCGTAATAAATGTTGTTGTTGTTGTTGTTGTGATTGCTGGTTTTCTTTTGCCATGGAGATGTATCTCGTACATTGAACTTCTCCTGAGATGGAAGATTTTATAATGACTGTTCGTTTACTGATGGGTCTATGGACCGTAATAAATGTTGTTGTTGTTGTTGTTGTTGTGATTGCCGGTTTTCTTTTGCCATGTAGATGTATCTCGTACATTGAACTTCTCTTGACGGGATAATTTATAATGACTGTTTGTTTACTGATCGGTCTATGAACCGTAATAAATAATATTGTGGTTGTGTTTGTTGTTATTACTGGTAACAACAGTTACCAACACAATCACATCATATACAAATTAGCAATTAAAATTAAACACAATATCAGCGTCTCGTTATTAAATTGATTTCCAATTGCTGCGTCGTCGTTCTTTAGGCCTCAATGAATAATCATACTACATCTGCAAATGCCCGGTCAAACAGCCAGGTCTTGACCTTCTTGCGAAATGTCAGGAGGGAGGGGGCTGATCTGACGTCACTAGGAAGGGTGTTCCAAAGCCGAGGAGCCACCACTGAAAAGGCCCTGTCTTTCGTCCCCGCCAGTTGCGCCTGCGAAGAAGGCAGGACCGAGAGCAGGGCCTCTCCGGATGATCTTAAACATCTTGATGGTTCATAGGGAGAGATGCGTTCGGACATGTAAGTTGGACCAGAACCTTGGAGGTGTCTACGCACAACGCTGGCTCTTTGGCTTAGAAATGGAGACGAGCACTACCTGCAAGAGTCGGACGCGACTGGGCGGGCTCCTTCCGGCGCTCCAGTCCTCCAGGGGCGGGCTCCTTCCGCCTCTCCAGTCCTCCAGGGGCGGGCTCCTTCTGGCGCTCCAAACCCCCAGGGGCGGGCTCCTTCCGCCGCTCCAGTCCTCCAGGGGCGGGCTCCTTCTGGCGCTCCAAACCTCCAGGGGCGGGCTCCTTCCGGCGCTCCAGTCCTCCGGGGGCGGGCTCCTTCCGGGCTCCTTCCGGCGCTCCAGTCCTCCAGAGGGGCCTCGGGCTCTCCGGGCGGGCTCCAGTGCTCCAGTCCTCCAGGGGGCTCCTTCCGGCGCGCCAAACGCTCCAGTCCTCCTGAGGCGGGCTCCTTCCGGTGCTCCAGTCCTCCAGAGCGGGCTCCTTCCGGCGCTCCAGTCCTCCGGGGGCGGGCTCCTTCCGGCGCTCCAGTCCTCCGGGGGCGGGCTCCTTCTGGCGCTCCAAACCCCCAGGGGCGGGCTCCTTCCGGTGCTCCAGTCCTCCAGGGGCGGGCTCCTTCCGGTGCTCCAGTCCTCCAGGGGCGGGCTCCTTCAGGCGCTCCAGTCCTCCAGGGGCGGGCTCCTTCCGGCGCTCCAGTCCTCCAGGGGCGGGCTCCTTCTGGCGCTCCAAACCCCCAGGGGCGGGCTCCTTCCGGCGCTCCAGTCCTCCAGAGGCGGGCTCCTTCCGGCGCTCCAGTCCTCCAGGGGCGGGCTCCTTCTGGCGCTCCAGCCAGAGGCGGGCTCCTTCCGGCGCTCCAGTCCTCCAAGGGTGGGCTCCTTCCGGCGCTCCAGTCCTCCAGGGGAGGGCTCCTTCCGGCGCTCCAGTCCTCCAGAGGCGGGCTCCTTCCGGCGCTCCAGTCCTCCAGAGGCGGGCTCCTTCCGGCGCTCCAGTCCTCCAGGGGAGGGCTCCTTCCGGCGCTCCAGTCCTTCAGAGGCGGGCTCCTTCCGGGAGGCGCTCCGGTCCTCCAGAGGCGGGCTCCTTCCGGCGCTCCAGTCCTCCAGAGGCGGGCTCCTTCCGCGCTCCAGTCCTCCAGGGGCGGGCTCCTTCCGGCTCTCCAGTCCTCCCGAGGCGGGCTCCTTCCGCGCTCCAGTCCTCCAGAGGCGGGCTCCTTCCGGCGCTCCAGTCCTCCAGAGGCGGGCTCCTTCCGGCGCTCCAGTCCTCCAGAGGCGGGCTCCTTCCGGCGCTCCAGTCCTCCAGAGGCGGGCTCCTTCCGGCGCTCCAGTCCTCCAGAGGCGGGCTCCTTCCGGCGCTCCAGTCCTCCAGAGGCGGGCTCCTTCCGGCGCTCCGGTCCTCCAGGGGCGTTTAATACATGCTTCTTTTGTTCTGAAATTTCTAGCTCCACCAAGAATGAGAGATATTTGTAAACTCCTCATCCTCTTGGTCACGTTGCTCCCTTTCTTTGGAGGCCTACGCTGAATTTCTAAAGACTGTTGAGTGCTTGAAATGTGGAAAATTTCACAAATTATTTTGGGTGGGTGGAAGGGATGTCCAACTTTGGCTCCCACCACGACGCCAGTGCCATCGGTGTCGATCCCGCCGAATAACACGACGGTCCTGTTGTCTATTGTCGGACGGGAATATCGTTCCTATAGGTTCCACGGCACGGTGGTGGCGGCGAAGGGGGAAAAGGGTGGGGGGTGGGAGTGGAGAGAGGGAAGAGAAGAGATATAATAAATAATGCATGCGGAGAAGCTCATAAATGTAAGCTTGAATTTTCCTCAGTAGTTTTTGTTCTCAATCACCTTGATGAAACAGTCTTGAAGGCACTCTCCTTTCCAGTGGCATTTGGAGTGAGTCCCTGACAGCCTGATTTTCCACCCCTGTTGTGATGCTCCTTTTCTCTCGTTAATATTCCTCAGTAAGTGTCGTACCAAAGTAAACCAAAGGAGCCCGGCTCATGACACGAAGGCAGCATTTGCATTAATTATGCAGTCAGGGGCTGGGGAGAAAAAGCCTCTCTCTCTCTCTTTCTCTCTCTCTCTCTCTCTCTCTCTCTCGCCATCGCAAATGACGGCACTTGAATGGAGGCGAGCAGTAAGTTCATTTACATGGAGGCAAAAGAGGAGCAACGGCATCCCACCCCCCACAAGGCAGATTCCAGGGAAGGAACAATGGCATTTTTTCTTGTAGGCTTGCTGGCTGCCATTGTTGTGCGACTTAATGAGTTAAAGGCAAAAAAAAGAGAGAGAGAGAGAGGCTCTGACAGCACAGGCCTCTTGGTATTACTTCTCTTTCTCTGCGTGCCTCTCCAAAGGTGTTCGTCTCCACACACACACACACACACACACACATATCTATATATATAAAGGAGGACCCATCGTGGAAAGACTGCCATAGGCAGAGAAACCTTCCAAGGCAGAGACACCAAACTTGGCAACAAAAATAGGCCTCAGGCAAGGAAGGTTTTTAGCAAAGAAAGTCCCCCCCCCAAACCTAGAAGGCCCCCAAAACAACGATGAAAAAAACCTACATTTCCCAGCGTCTTCCGCGGCCGCCAGCGAATCCCATTGGCCGACATCGGCCCACACAAAATGCCGGCGCCGCTTCCCAGCAGAGGCCCCACCCCCTGCCATCCCCACAACCACTCCACCCTCTTCCCCCGGCCTGGCCCCGCCCCTGCCATCCCCACAACTACTCCACCCTCTTCCCTGGCCTGGCCCCGCCCTGCCATCCCCACAACTACTCCACCCTCTTCCCCCGGCCTGGCCCCGCCCCCTGCCATCCCCACAACTAATCCACCCCCTTTCCTGGCCAGGCCCCGCCCCCTGCCATCCCCACAACCACTCCACCCTCTTCCCCCGGCCTGGCCCCGCCCCCTGCCATCCCCACAACCACTCCACCCCCTTCCCCCGGCCTGGCCCCGCCCCCTGCCATCCCCACAACTACTCCACCCTCTTCCCCCGGCCTGGCCCCGCCCCCCCACAACTAATCCACCCCTTTCCTGCCATCCCCCCACAACTACACCCTCTTCCCCCCTGGCCAGGCCATCCCCACCTACTCCACCCTCTTCCCGGCCTGGCCCCGCCCCTGCCATGACAATTTCTCCAAAAGGCCCGTCCCTGCCCCCCTGCCAAAAAAACAAATCACCTCAGGGCAGCATCCCACACACCACAGCCAGTCGGACTGCCGAGGACACGTAGTGCCATAAGGACAGGCTCCTTCAGCCTCGCCCACACTGGCCAAACCACAAAAACTAACCACTGGTAATCACCACAAACCAGTGACCACGGTACGAGCAGCCACACAATCACAACAACAACATCAACAAAAAACACCACACACTCCTCCAGACACTGCAACTCTCACAACCACACTCGAGAAACACAATCCAAAAGACCAAGCCACCACAAAATACCACACAACGCCAATATGCAGAAGATACACAACTATGTGCACAGAGCACATACATACCACTCACAGGACAAAAGACACCCACAACAAAAGAAGATCTCTCTCTCTCTCGGCATTACTTCGCGAACGAAGATTCAGGAAGGACTCATCCCACGCTTTTTTACAAGCGTTGATGACTAAAAAGGCCAATCTGAGATAGGCAAGTTCGGTTGCAGAAAGCGCAGCAGAAAGTCTCCTTGGGTGATGTTTTTCCAAGTTGCGGTTCTTTCTGCGTTGTCGTTTCTCTTCGAGACCCATTCGCGTGTCTTCTCGAAAGAACCGCAGCATTGTGGATAGTGCTTCTCCATGCCTCCCGATGTGAGGCCAGGGTGGACCATTGTTGGTGATCAATCTGGCCAAGCCTGAGATGTTGTTTCAGGAGTCCTTATATCTCTTTTGGGGCGCCTCTCTTGCTTGACCCGTGGCGAGTTCACCGTAGAGTAGTATCTTTGGGAGCGGTGGGTCCTCCATCCTAGAGACGTGCCCTGCCCAGCGCAGCTGTGTTTCTCAATAGCATGGCCTCAATGCTGGTGATCCCTGCTTGCTCAAGGACAGCAACATTCGTCACATAGTCGGTCCAGTGTATATTTAGGATTGTGCCAAGACAGCGCTGATCAAAGCGCTCGAGGAGTCGTACGTGTTGGCGATAGGTGACCCATGTTTCAGACCCATAGAGGAGAATGGACAGTATGATAGCTCTGTACACACTGATTTTGGTGCTTTGTCTCAGGTGCTTGTTGCTCCAGACTCTTTTGTGAAGCCTTCCGAATGCACTATATGCCTTTGATAATCTGTGATCTATCTCTTTGTCAATCTTGGCGTCTGAAGAGATGATGCTTCCCAGGTAGGTGAACTGCTGAACGGACTTAAGCACAGATGTGCCTATGCTGACGTGAGGATGGTGGTGTTCTTCCTGTGGTGCGGGCTGGTAGAGGACTTCTGTTTTCTTCAGGCTGACTTCCAGCCCAAACAGCTCTGCAGCTGTTGCAAAGCAGGATGAGAGGCGCTGCAGGGCTGCTTCTGAATGGGCGACAAGGGCAGCATCGTCAGCAAAAAGTAGCTCACGGACTAGATAGTTTAGAGTCTTAGTGCGAGCCCTCAGACGGCTTAAGTTGAACAAGCTACCATCAGTACGATAGCGTATATATATGCCGTCTTCTTCTTGTAGGTCTGCCATAGCCCTTTGGAGCATCATGCTGAAGAAGATTGTAAATAGGGTTGGTGCAAGAACACAACCTTGTTTCACTCCATTAGTTATGAGAAAGGGCTCCGAGAGAGCATCGCCATATCTGACTTGACCGTGCTGGCCCTCATGTAACAGGACAATCATTTTGAGGAACTTGGGGGACATCCTAGACGTTCCAGGATCTGCCACAGACCTTTCCTGCTCACAGTGTCGAAGGCTTTGGTGAGGTCGACAAATGTTACATAGAGTCCTTTGTTCTGCTCTCTACATTTCTCTTGCAGTTGTCTAAGGGCAAAAACCATATCTGTGGTGCTCCTATTTGCTCTGAAGCCACATTGGCTTTCAGGGAGAAGTTCTTCTGCAATAGCCGGAACTAATCTGTTCAGGAGTATCCTTGCAAGGATTTTTCCAGCAATGGAGAGCAGTGTTATACCTCGATAGTTTGAGCAATCGGATTTTGTTCCCTTTTTTTCTTATACAGGGTGATGATAACTGCATCTCGGAGATCTGATGGCAGTTCACCTTTTTCCCAGCAACTCACAAGGAGCTCGTGGAATTTAGCATGCAGTACATGACCTCCCTGTTTCCAAGCTTCAGGTGGGATTCCATCGATCCCGGCTGCCTTGCCATTTTTCAACTGCTGTATGGCCTCGAGGGTCTCTTCCAGAGTGGGAGCGGTGTCCAGTTCATTTTTCATTGGTTGTTGTATCATGTGTTGGATAGCTGAACCTTGGACTACTCGGCTGGCATTAAAGAGACCCTGAAAATGTTCAGACACTCACTTAACAAACACCACACCCACAACATGACAGCCACACAACCCGCGATACTTACCTCTAGAGACCCACAACACAACAGACATACAACACACACAACGCATACATACCACTGCTAAAAAGAAACCAGCACAGTACAACCAACTAACACACCCCACATACACACCGTATATCCACAACGCACTACCACTGCACACTCACAACAACAAACTACACACTCTTCTCCACACCGACAACTCCACAGGACTTCAACATCCCACCCACCAGAACAACCCACAACGACACAGCCATGACTCCATCAAGACCGTAAATAACATCATTTCCAACCCTTACATACTGAGACTTTCTCGCATCTCCTAAATAGGGCACAGCAATGCGTGCCGGGTACAGCTAGTATACATATGTATATATCTGTCTATGAAACAGCTTCTTTATGGCAGAGAGCTATTGCCAAAGCAGGAGATGTCTGCCTTGCTTCCTCCTCTTCCCAGCAGGTGATGGAGAGCCATTGAGATGCCTTTTTTGCGGTGGAATATTTCAGTTATGTTGCATCCTTCCATATCTATTGGTTGATTCAGCGACATTGGGTTTGGACCAAAGGCTCGGGCCGTCCCTACCATTAGACCAGTGTTTTTCAACCTTTTTTGAGCCGCGGCACATTTTTTACATTGACAAAATCCTGGGGCACACCACCAACCAAAATGACAAAAAATGACACTCTAACACAGTAATACGTATAGTTAATATGTTTTTAAATGTATTTATACACTCAGTGTGAAACCTGGGCCTGTTTCGACTAATACAACATAGATATCCATAGTTTTTCAACCTTTTTTGAGCCGCGGCACACTTTTTTCATTTACAAAATCCTGGGGCACACCACCAACCAAAATGACACAAAATGACACTCAAACACAGTCATACATATAGTTAATATGTTTTTAAATGTATTTATACACTCAGTGTGAAACCTGGGCCTGTTTCGACGAATACAACATAGATATCCTGGCAGGAATGGCAGAAAGGCACAAACTTCCCACACAGAACTCCCATAACCAAGAGAAAATGCTATAAGAGTTTGGTGGGCATTGACCTTGAGTTTTGGAGTTGTAGTTCACCTATATCCAGAGAGCACTGTGGACTCAAACAATGTTGGATCAGGACCAAACTTGGCATGAATACTCAATATGCCCAAATGTGAACACAGATGGAGTTTGGGAAAAATAGTTTGGGAGTTATAGTTTCTGGGATTTATAGTTAACACACAAAGAGAATCCTGAGCCCTTGCAACAATGGAATTGAACCAAGCTTGGCATACTGAACTCTCATTACCAACAGAAAGTACTGAAAGAGTTTGCTTGGGAATGGACCTTGAATTTTGGAGTTGTAGTTCACCTACAGTACATCCAGAGAGCACTCTGGACTCAATATGACAAAATGTGAACACAGATGGAGTTTGGGGAAAATAGACCTTGACATTTGGGAGTTACAGTTTCTGGGATTTATAGTTAACACACAATCAAAGAGCATCCGGAACTCTTGCAACAATAAAATTGAACCAAACTTGGCATATTGAACTCTCATTACCAACAGAAAGTAATGGAAGGGTTTGTTTGGGAATTGACCTTGAGTTTGGAAGTTGTAGTTCACCTACACCCAGAGAGCACTGTGGACTCAAACAATGTTATGTTATGTTGTTGTTTGTTTTCTATCCAGAATCACAATGTTGGAAGGAGGCTCGCCACTTTAAGGTCCCTAAAACAGGCATGGGAAAACTTCGGCCCTCTGGGTGCTTTGGACTCTAACTCCCACCATTCCCAACAGCCTGAGGCCAAGTCATAATATGTCATAAGTGGGAGCCCCAAAAGCACAATGGGTTAAACCAGTGTTTTTCATCCTTTTTTGAGCCGCGGCACATTTTTTACATTTACAAAATCCTGGGGCACACCACTAACCAAAATGACACAAAATGACACTCTCACACAGTAATACATATAGTTAATATGTTTTTAAATGTATTCATACACTCAGTGTGAAACCTGGGCCTGGTTCGATGAACACAACATATATATGACTTCCTCTCACATACTTATACATGGCTATCATGTCTTCTCTCAGCCTTCTCTTCTCCAGGTTAAACATGCCCAGCTCTTCAAGCCGTTCCTCATAGGGCTTGTTCTCCAGACCCTTGTGAAATTTCACCCTGAGTGAAACTTGCTTCCAGTTAACTATGGATGTCATGAAGCTGTTATAAACAGTTCCTTGGGGGACAGGGGATGGGCAACTCTCGAAAAATCCAGTAAAATAGTAAAAAAAAAAAAACAACATTTCCAAGCAGAGAGGCTCAATTTGTTTCTTGGAAACCTGTGAATGCTTCAGCCTCTATACATCTATAGACTGTATACATTTCATAGATCTGTGTGGCCTCTTTCGCTGCCTCCCTCCTCCTTCCGCAAAAGCAGAGCACTGGACGGAAGTGATTGAGTTGGCGTTTTCGCGTTGGCTTGGATTTCTCACGAGAACAGCCAAAGCTGGAAGCTCCATGTCGGTGAATTGGGCAGTGAGCGAACCTGGGAGCATTGGGAGGCTGAAGCAGCCCTGAGCGGGAGCTGGAGCCATGCTGAGTCGAGGCTCCTCAAGGCTTCCTCAAGGCGGGCCTGGCCCTGGCATTTGGCTGAGCCCTTCCTTTGCCTCGGGGAGGATCTTTGGGGAGGGAAAGAGGGAGAAAGCTGCTAGGAGGGGGAAGAGTGCCAATTTCCCACGGCACACCTGATGATCGCTCACGGCACACTAGTGTGCCGCAAAACACTGTTTGGGAAACACTGCATTAGACCACGGGCGGATCTTAGTGGAGGCACAGTAAGCGGCCGCTTCAGGGCGCCACGTGGCCAAGGGCGCTTTTGGCTGCTATTTACTATATTTACTATATATTACACATCATTAATATTAACATATTAATATATCAAGAAATATTCATATATTATTAGTATTAATATCATATTATATTATAGTATATATATAGACATTATAATATATTGAAATTATAATATAACATTATATTATATTATTTATTATATTATTATATTATTATAATAAAATTATTATAAAATAATAATAAAAACCACTAAAAGAAAATAAAAGAAAATTCAAGAAGACAAGGTGCAAACCAAGATGGAATTGCCTAATGCAGTGTTTCTCAACCAGTGTGCCGGGGCACACTAGTGTGCCATGAGCGATCATCAGGTGTGCCGTGGGAAATTGGAACCTGGGGGAGTCTAATGAGTTGAAGTATCAAAACCTTAAGAAACCTACCTCTATAAAGTCACAAAATTACAACCACCCCCCTCCCCACCCGCTGTCTACTTGGTCTCTCCCTCTCCATGCATGGGGAAGGCCCGCCTCCCTTTCCTCAAGTAGAGACCTCCTCTTGCCTCCTGGGGGTTCTGTGTGGGAAGTTTGGCCCAGTTCTACCGTTGGTGGAGTTCAGAATGCTCTTTGATTGTAGGGGAACTATAAATCCCAGCAACTACAACTCCCAAATGTCAAGGTCTATTTCCCCTGAACTCCATCTGCGTTCATATTTGGGCATATTGAGTATTCATGCCAAGTTTGGTCCTGATTCAACATAGTTTGAGTCCACAGTACTCTCTGGATATAGGTGAACTACAACTCCAAAACCCAAGGTCAATGCCCACCAAACTCTTATTGTATTTCCTCTTGGTTATGGGAGTTCTGTGTGGGAAGTTTGTGTCTTTCTGCCATTCCTGCCAGGATATCTATGTTGTGTTCATCGAAACAGGCCCAGGTTTCACACTGAGTGTATAAATACATTTAAAACATATTAACTATATGTATTACTGTGTTCGAGTGTCATTTTGTGTCATTTTGGTTGGTGGTGTGCCCCAGGATTTTGTAAATGTAAAAAGTGTGCCGCGGCTCAAAAAAGGTTGAGAAACACTGGCCTAATGGACCCAGCCCAGAGGATGGCAAAGCAGACCCAGCTGCCGCCGCAGCAGAGGAGAGCAGAGCAGCAGGCCATTTGAGGCTGCAGGCCTTCGCCTGCTCTCGCCCCCAGCCGTTACCCAGTTGATCGCCCTGCCATGGAGTGCCTGCCATCCCTGGAGGCGATCCGGGCCTGCAGGGGGAGCAGTCGGCGATCTGAGGCGGCTTATTCGACCTGCCGACCTGGAAGACGATCAAGTCTTCCAGGTCGCCAGGGCGATTAGCCCCCGCAGGTCACCGAGTGCTTCTGCTGCAGGCCCGGATCGCCTCCAGGAAAGGCATAAGAACATAAGAAGAGCCATGCTGAATCGGACCTCAGCCCATCTAGTCCAGCATTCTGTATCACCCAGTGGCCCACCAGTTGTACACGGGGATCTCGAGCAGAAGGGAGGGCAAAACCCTGACCTGCTCCCGACCCCCCACAACCAGTACCCAGGGAAATCCTGCCTACCTCAACCAACTCCGAGGTGGCACTTGAATGAAGGCAGGCAGTCCAAAGCCGCCGCTCCTCCGGCCTGTCTGCCGACAACGGCCCCACAGAGCCCGTGATGGGCTGACGGCAGCGGCACCTCTTCCTCTTGGCCCTACCCCTGACGCCCTTCTCCCCGGGCTGGACAGAATTAGCTGCCGGGCCGCATCTGGCCCGTGGGCCGTAGGTTGCCCACTCCCTGGCCTAAATCCATCCTTCCATCCCATCTACAGTATACCCATTGACTCAATGAAGCTTGCATCAATATCAACACAGTGATTTCCAATGGATTCAATGGCTCTGTTCTAGCTGGGAGTAACAATTTAGTTTAGCTTCATTTCCTTTTGGTGTTTGGAGAAGTGGCATTCATGTCTGAAGGGCTGTTATTGTGAAGCAACCAGATGTCGAAGGCTAGTCTCCGAAAAGTCTCGAATCAACGGCTGAATGGGAATAGTCCTTCCATTGTTTCCGTGTACATGTTGCTGGCAAATGAAAAGAAATTGGGGTGAATTTGGGCTCTCCGCCAGAAGCATTGGCTCGGCCTTCAAAGACCTAAGTGTCAGAAATATATCGTATATTCCCCCCACTTGTGTCCCACCGTTTTAAGTATTTACTGGTAAATGTCAACATCCCCCAAGTTTCTGACACTTCACACGGCATGAAAATACACAAAATGAAAAACATCGGAGTTTTGAGACCGAGGGTATATATATATATATATATATATATATATATATATATATATATATATCCAAGAATTATTATTTTACATTGCCTTGCCCTTTTCAATTGTGGCAAGGTCAAAATGCCACGTGGAATTGTGCTTCTGATTGAATATGTTTCGGAGGGGAAGGAAGGAGAATTCCTCCATGGGCGAAACAGCCAAACCTTTCAAGCTCTTGTCTCCAATCCTAAATGGATTAAATATAATATTTATTAAATACAGATCCTTCCCCCAAGTCAGGCCAGCTTTCTCAGTAGGTGTCAATGAGAGAGAGGATTTGCAAATGCAGAGAGAGAGAGAGAGAGAGAGAGAGAGAGAGAGAGAGAGAGCGCAAGCAAGCGCATTATCTCTTGGATATGTTTGAGGATGGAGGAAGCTTGCGTTCGGTCGCTGTGATGACTTGCCGCATTTTTCTACCCCTCACGCCACGTCGCTTTACAGGGAACACGCGTCTTTATTCAATCACGCCTCTTCTCTCAGTTCCTTCCACTTAATGCTGTCCCTTCGTCCTGGCGGTTTAAGACGTAATTAGGAATAAAATAGAATCTCTTCCCGCTCGAGCAGCGCCAGGGAAGAGGGGGAATCTCGCCCCGAATGTGCCCCGAATTATGCAAATGTATGCTTATATAGTCATATCCAGTTCTGTAGGAAAATGTCACGCGGCGGCCAATTATTCAGAGGGCGCTTTGAGCTCGTGGGTGAGGCTCCTCAAGAGTAACCGTGTGAATACTGACAGTGTGAACACGAGAAAACAACATGTCATATCCTTTGCCGTTGTGGATTCCTCCTTCTCATCTTCTGCTTTCCTTCCAAGGGTTAGAATTGGGGTTGACGACATAGCCAAGTAATGATGTCCTTCTTCTCTCATTTCCTGCCCAAAGCAAGTAATTAGTACTGTTAGCCATTTTCCATTTCACTACCACAAAGACGTCGAAACCTGATATTTTTTGGCATGGCCTTTGAGTCTGACCTTATTTTTAATTTATTTATTTACTTTATTTATATTCCGCTCTTCTCACCCCGAAGGGGACTCAGAGCAGTTTACAGGTACACATACTTAGCAGACAATCCCTGCCGTTTCCACATACACACATATAGACGAACAGAGGCAAACTCTGGCCACCAGGGGGAGCTGACGCACTCCTCATCTCTCATGCCGTTTCCACATGCACACATATAGACGAACAGAGGCAAACTCTGGCCACCAGGGGGAGCTGACGCACTCCTCATCTCTCATGCCGTTTCCACATACACACATATAGACGAACAGAGGCAAACTCTGGCCACCAGGGGGGAGCTGACGCACTCCTCATCTCTCATGCCATTTCCACATACACACATATAGACGAACAGAGGCAAACTCTGGCCACCAGGGGGAGCTGACGCACTCCTCATCTCTCATGCCGTTTCCACATGCACACATATAGACGAACAGAGGCAAACTCTGGCCACCAGGGGGAGCTGGCGCAGTCCTCATCTCTCAGCGTTCCCATGTCCCTTGTTTATTTATTTATTATTTATTTACTTTATTTATATTCCGTTCTTCTCACCACATGCACACATATAGAAACAGGACTCAGAGCGGATTACAGGGACCACATACTTAGCAGACAATCCCTGCTGACGTTTCCACATACACAACATATAGACGAACAGAGGCAAACTCTGGCCACCAGGGGGAGCTGACGCACTCCTCATCTCTCATGCCGTTTCCACATACACACATATATAGACGAACAGAGGCAAACTCTGGCCACCAGGGGGAGCTGGCGCAGTCCTCATCTCTCATGCCGTTTCCACATGCACACATATAGACGAACAGAGGCAAACTCTGGCCACCAGGGGGAGCTGGCGCAGTCCTCATCTCTCAGCGTTCCCGGCGTCCCTTGTTTATTTATTTATTATTTATTTACTTTATTTATATTCCGCTCTTCTCACCCCGAAGGGGACTCAGAGCGGATTACAGGTACACATACTTAGCAGACAATTCCTGTCGTTTCCACATATACAACATATAGACGAACAGAGGCAAACTCTGGCCACCAGGGGGAGCTGATGCACTCCTCATCTATCAGTGTTCCCGGTGTCCCTTGTTGTTCCTTCCGCATTCCTCAGCGTTCCTGGAGTTCTTCAATGGCCTCACAATTCAATCAAAATTTGCCTCCCCACTTAATGTGGTACCTTTATCTCCTACTTGACAGATGCAACTGTCTTTCGGGCTGCAATGGTCGACAACAGGCTACACTTAAAGGTCGAGCACCCACCTTGTCCCGGGGAGGCCTCGAACTCATGACCTACTGGTCAGAGAGATCTTATGCAGCTGACACCTAGCCAGCTGCGCCACATTCCTGGGATAGTACCTACAACTCTCAAAGGTCCAGGCCAATTCCCCTCAAAATCCACCAGTATTCAGCATTGGGTATGCATGCCATGCAGGACCGGACGAAGGTAAAGAATTATAGTAAGCCAACCTTCAGTGTGGTCTTCAGTGTGGCGATGATGGTGCGCGCACCAGAGCACGCATGCGCGCAAAGAGCTAGTTTTGCGCATGCGCTATTGGGACCGAGCGCTTCTGGTGGAGGGACTGGCTTCCTATTGAGTACCGGATCACCTTCAAAGTGACTTTCAAGGCCTTGTATGGTCTGGGGCCAGTGTACCTGAGGGACCGCCTAACCCCATACTGTCCCATGAGAACACTTAGATCTGAAGACTGGCATCTTCTTGCCGTGCCCAATGTCAAACAATACCACCTAACTTCAACACGGAGAAGGGCGTTCTCCATCATCGCCCCAGTTCTCTGGAACGCACTACCCCCGGAGGTTCAGGCCTTGCGTAATCTGTTGGCTTTTCGGAAGGCCTGCAAGTCGGCCCTATTCCGGCAGGCCTTTGAGTTGTGATGTGCTATCCCCTAGGACTTGTGTTATCTCTTAGGAATTGTTTTATCCTTGTAGTTTTACTGCTATTGTAGATTTGTTGTTTTATTGTGGTGCTTGATGTAAGGCCAATAAAATCTAACAAATAAATAAAAATAAATAAATATTTATATCTCGCCCGAGCTCAGCTGGGAGTGGCGGCCAATAAATCTAACAAATAAATAAAAATAAATAAATATTTATATCTCGCTCTTCTCACCCCAAAGGGAGCTCAGAGTGGCTTACATAATTTGGCACAGTTTGATGCCTCCATTAAACAATAATATATATTCAACAAAAAAGTAGAGCTTTTTTTGAGATGTAGGAAGCCTAAAAGGAATGTATGTGTTAGGTGTGCACACATATTGCTGTATGTCGGTCTGTTCAGCCTGTGATTGTGTCTCATGTTCATGATGGAAAAGGGGTTGATGCTCCTGATGGTGGGCCTGGGTCTGTTGGCAGGCCCGGATCATGGCCTTTTGGCGCCCTAGGGCCTAGGCCAAAGGCTCTGCCCCCGCCCTGGCTTCACCCCCGTTCCTTGCCAGCGCGAGGAGGAAGGAAAGCCTCACCCCCGGAGCCGATGCCGCGCATGCGTGGGCGGGGCCTCCCCACGGCTCCTCCCTCCCTCCTAAAGCCGTCATGCCGGCCTGAAAAGGGCGATTACGGCCGCTTTTGAGGCTGGCATGACGGCTTTAGGAGGGAGGGAGGAGCAGTGGGGAGCCTTCCCGTGGTTCCTCCCTCCCTCCTAAAGCCGTCATGCCGGCCTGAAAAGGGCAATTTCGGCCGCTTCTGAGGCTGGCATGACGGCTTTAGGAGGGAGGGAGGAGCCGGCAAGGAGGCGGGGTCGGAGCCGGGGGCGGGGGCAGAGCCTTTGGAGCCGAGGGGAGCAGAGCAAAGGGGGGGCGGGGGGGCCGCCGTGGATGGCGCTTCCGCTGCCACACGCATGCGCAGTTTTTGAATTTTTGAATATCTATCTTTAAAAAAAATTGCAATTTTTGGGGGATTTTTTTGGGGTGTCCGGACCTGCTCCCCCCCCCATGGCTGCCGCCCTTGGCCATGGCCTAGGGTAGCCTTATGGGTAATCCGGGCCTGTCTTTTGGCAATGGGGATGAGGGCTTGCCTGGGCCTGAGTTAAGCTCAGACGATGAAGTCTCAGGATGTCACATTCCTGGGTGAGGGGCCCTTCACAGTATTCTCTGAAGATGTTTCGTCAGGTGCAGAACTTAATGAGAGTCAAGGTAATGATAGAAAGCAACGCTTTTGCAAACAGAGAAATAGTGTTCGGCTGCAAAGATCAGTTTGTTTACAGGGAAAGAGCAATAAGAAACCTTTATCTGGTGGTCAGGTCAAGAGAAATGCTTTCCTTTTGGTTCTGGGATCTGGAAAAGCCTTATATTGATTCATAGGAAAGAGTTGCCTCAGTTGGGTCAACGTTGGATTTTCATGACGATCTTGCTTTCAAGTGTTCTTAGTTCCATGTACCAGGTTTTTGCCAAGCTATTGGATCCCCCCCCCCCCCCAAATGCTGCCTTGTTTCATGGATTGTTATTCCAATGGATCTTATTTTGCCTTGAAGCTCATGGACTATCCTTTGTTTTGGGAACTTTACTGTTTTTGCTAATTTTACTGTTTTGCCTACATATCTCAACATTACTTCGCGAACGAAGATTCTTAGGAAGGTCTCATCCCACGCTGTCTACAAGCGCGTTGATGACTAAAAAAAGCAATCTGAGATAGGCAAGTTCGGTTGCAGAAAGCACAGCAGAAAGCCTCCTTGGGTGATGTTGTTTCCAAGTTGCAGTTCTTTCTGCGTTGTCGTTTCTCTTCGAGACTCATTTGGCGTGTCTTCTCGAAAGAGGCCGAAGCATTGTGGATAGTGCATCTCCATGCCTCCCGATGTGAGGCCAGGGTGGACCATCGTTGGTGATCAATCTGGCCGAGCCTGAGATGTTGTTTCAGGGAGTCCTTATATCTCTTTTTGGGGGCTCCTCTCTTGCGCTGACCCGTAGCAAATTCACCATAGAGTAGTATCTTTGGGAGGCGGTGGTCCTCCATCCTAGAGATGCGCCCTGCCCAGTGCAGCTGTGTTCTCAATAGCATGGCCTCAATGCTGGTGATCCCTGCTTGCTCAAGGACAGCAACATTCGTCACATAGTCGGTCCAGTGTATATTTAGGATTGTGCGAAGACAGTGCTGATGAAAGCGTTTGAGGAGTTGTAGGTGTTGGCGATAGGTGGCCCATGTTTCAGACCCATATAGGAGAATCAACAGTATGATAGCTCTGTACACACTGATTTTGGTGCTTTGCCTCAGGTGTTTGTTGCTCCGGACTCTTTTGTGAAGCCTTCCAAATGCACTCTATGCCATTGCTAATCTGTGATCGATCTCTTTCTCAATCTTGTCGTCTGAAGAGATGATGCTTCCCAGGTAGGTGAACTGCTGAACGGACTTAAGCACAGATTTGCCTATGCTGACGTGGGGAGGATGGTGTTCTTCCTGTGGTGCGGGCTGGTAGAGGACTTCCGTTTTCTTCAGGCTGAGTTCTAATGATGTTATTAATGCTTATTGCTCTGTTGTTTTATGCTGTGTTGAAATTCTGTAAACCGCCCCGAGCCCCTGGGAGGGGCGGTGTACAAATCGAATAAATAAATAACTAAATAAAATAAATAAATGTCCCCCCCCATCCCCATCCCTTGACGATGCTGCCCTTGTCACCCATCCAGAAGCAGCCCTGCAGCACCTCACATCCTGCTTTGCAACAGCTGCAGAGCTGTTTGGGCTGGAAGTCAGCCTGAAGAAAATGGAAGTCCTCTACCAGCCCGCACCACAGGAAGAACACCATTATCCCTTGATTTTTTTTCTGGCTAAGGCCCTGATACACACACAGAGAGACACACACACACCGATATAGAGATGCATGGATCTCTATATCCATGGGTGGGAGATATTCATACATTGAGGCATCTTTGTCTACCTTCTCTCTCTATTCAGGGACACTCTCTTCCATCCACATGCACATTGGCCCTAAATAATTATCCTTGCTTAAAGATAAGCTTGTTAACAAGGACTGGAAATGGTACTGAGGGTCTGTCTTTGAGCGGGTGGTGATGTTTACCGAGAGAAAGGGACTGCGAGGAAAGGAGGAGAGGGAGAAAAAGCAGGAGCCCAATGTAATTAATGTGCAAGATGGGCATTAAAATAACGCCAGAGTCAGCAACAGGGAGAAAAGAGTGTCGAAACCCAAATCCCTGGGGATCGAGTGCAAAGGACCCCGGACTGGCCGCATCCCCTTCGACACAAGGATTATTATTACTTGTGCAAAGCAAATGCCGACCGCCTCCCCTCCCTTCCCCCCCCCCCCAAACCCCAACCCTAAATCATTTCAATTCTTATTTCCAAGTATAATTTAATCTTTCCCAGCGACACTTGATGCTTACTTCATCACGGCGTAATGACAGATTAAAAAGTTGTGGAATTAAATATTAAAGAGGACTTCAGGCACTCCTGCATTTTTAAGGAATAACACAGATTGGAGATGAAATGAGAAGCCCAAATGCATATTTTATTCCAAAAAGGAAAGAATACACACGCACTCACGTGTTTAGATTCTTTCCCCTTTCGGGATAAAATATGCATTCGGGCGCCTCGTTTCATCTCCAGTCGGCATCGGGGAGATAGATGCGCCTGCACCTAGATGTAGATATAATACAGATATAGATAATGTGATTTTTTAAAGCTCTAAAGAGCACTTCAGACAATCAGTTCTGGATCCCAGAAGGAAGCCGTTAATAACGGGAATGGATCCATTTATTATATATCGTCCCAACGTTTCTGCATTGTAAGGCGCTGGCAACACGTGTCGTACGCCAGAGCAGGAACACCTCTGAACGTAAACACCATACCAGCTTGGTAAAATCAGGCAGAAGTTTATTGAAGGCTATATGTAGGCAAAACAGTAAAATATATACGCTATCGTACTGATGGTAGCTTGTTCAACTTAAGCCGTCTGAGGGCTCGCACGAAGACTCAAAACTATCTAGTCCGTGATCTGCTTTTTGCTGATGATGCTGCCCTTGTCGCCCATCCAGAAGCAGCCCCGCAGCGCCTCACATCCTGCTTTGCGACAGCAGCAGAGCTCTTTGGGCTGGAAGTCGTTGCGTTGAGGCCATGCTATTGAGAACACAGCTGCGCTGGGCAGGGCACATCTCTAGGATGGAGGACCACCGCCTCCCAAAGATACTACTCTATGGTGAACTTGCCACGGGTCAGCGCAGATGGAAAAATGCTATTCTGCTGACAGTGGAGATTTGTGCCTCCATTGCTGATTGCTGATCGAGCACCGGATCACCTTCAATCATTTGCCTAGACCAGGAGTCGGGAACCTTTTTGACCCAGAGAGCCATGAAAGCAAAATATTTGGAAATTTATTTCAGTGAGAGCCATCTAATATATATAATATATTTTAAGACTGAATTCTACTCAATGTGAGTCTATACATACATACTATGAGAAAAGGATTCCCCCGGCAGAATGACAGGACACTTCAGACCTGGCTCTGCAAAAGGCACGCTCAGGACTCTGGGAAGGAAGAGAAGGTGGGAGGAAGAAAGGAAAACAGAGGAAATAAAGGAGAGAAGGGGAGATGAAGAAAGAAAAGAAGAACAAACTATGGAAAAGGAAGAAAAGCAGGAGGGGGACATGGAGGGGAAAAGAAAGAAGGAAATGGGAAGGGAGGAAAGGAAAGGGAGTGAGGAAAAAGTAAAAGAATGAAGGTAAAAGAAAAGAAAGAAGGGGAGAGAGAGGGAAGTGAAAAGAAAGGAAGGAAAGGAAGAATTGGGGGAAAAGAATAGAAGAGGAAGGAAGGAAGAGGGAGGGAGGGAAAGTGGAGGGGAAAAAGGGGGAGAGAGGGAGGTAAAACGAAGGAGAGAAGGAAAGGGTGAAGGGGGAGACATTAAGGAAGAGGGAGAATGGAGGAAAGAAGGGAGGGGAGAGGGAGGGAAAGGAAAGGAGAGAAGGAAAGGGTGAAGGGGGAGAAAGAAAGGAAGAGGAAGAAGAGGGAGAATGGAGGAAAGAAGAGAAGGAAAGGGGAGAGAAGGAAAGGGTGAAAGGGGAGAAAGAAAGGAAGGAAGAGGACAGAAGAGGGAGAATGGAGGAAAGAAGAATGGGAGGGAGAGAGGGAGGGAAAGGGAAGGAGAGAAGGAAAGGGTGAAGGGAGAAAGAAAGGAAGGAAGAGGACAGAAGAGGGAGAATGGAGGAAAGAAGAATGGGGAGAGAGGGAGGGAAAGGGAAGGAGAGAAGGAAAGGGTGAAGGGGAGAAAGAAAGGAAGGAAGAGGACAGAAGAGGGAGAATGGAGGAAAGAAGAATGGGGAGAGAGGGAGGGAAAGGGAAGGAGAGAAGGAAAGGGTGAAGGGGAGAAAGAAAGGAAGGAAGAGGACAGAAGAGGGAGAATGGAGGAAAGAAGAATGGGAGAGAGGGAGGGAAAGGGAAGGAGAGAAGGAAAGGGTGAAGGGGAGAAAGAAAGGAAGGAAGAGGGCAGAAGAGGGAGAATGGAGGAAAGAAGAATGGGGAGAGAGGGAGGGAAAGGGAAGGAGAGAAGGAAAGGGTGAAGGGGAGAAAGGAAGGAAGGAAGAGGACAGAAGAGGGAGAATGGAGGAAAGAAGAATGGGGAGAGGGAGGGAAAGGGAAGGAGAGAAGGAAAAGGGTGAAGGGGAGAAAGAAAGGAAGGAAGAGGACAGAAGAGGGAGAATGGAGGAAAGAAGAATGGGAAGAGAGGGGAGGGAAAGGGAAGGAGAGAAGGAAAGGGTGAAGGGGGAGACATTAAGGAAGAGGGAGAATGGAGGAAAGAAGAAAGGGGAGAGAGGGAGGGAAAGGGAAGGAGAGAAGGAAAGGGTGAAGGGGAGAAAGAAAGGAAGGAAGAGGGCAGAAGAGGGAGAATGGAGGAAAGAAGGAAGGGGAGAGAGGGAGGGAAAGGGAAGGAGAGAAGGAAAGGGTGAAGGGGGAAAGAAAGGAAGGAAGAGGGAGAATGGAGGAAAGAAGGAAGGGGAGAGAGGGAGGGAAAGGGAAGGATAGAAGGAAAGGGTGAAGGGAGAAAGAAAGGAAGGAAGAGGACAGAAGAGGGAGAATGGAGGAAAGAAGAATGGGGAGAGAGGGAGGGAAAGGGAAGGAGAGAAGGAAAGGGTGAAGGGGGAGACATTAAGGAAGAGGGAGAATGGAGGAAAGAAGGAAGGGGAGAGAGGGAGGGAAAGGGAAGGAGAGAAGGAAAGGGTGAAGGGGAGAAAGAAAGGAAGGAAGAGGGCAGAAGAGGGAGAATGGAGGAAAGAAGAATGGGGAGAGAGGGAGGGAAAGGGAAGGAGAGAAGGAAAGGGTGAAGGGGGAGACATTAAGGAAGAGGGAGAATGGAGGAAAGAAGGAAGGGGAGAGAGGGAGGGAAAGGGAAGGAGAGAAGGAAAGGGTGAAGGGGGAGAAAGGAAGGAAGGAAGGAAGAGGGAGAATGGAGGAAAGAAGGAAGGGGAGAGAGGGAGGGGAAAGGGAAGGAGAGAAGGAAAGGGTGAAGGGGAGACATTAAGGAAGAGGGAGAATGGAGGAAAGAAGGAAGGGGAGAGAGGGAGGGAAAGGGAAGGAGAGAAGGAAAGGGTGAAGGGGAGAAAGGAAGGAAGGAAGAGGACAGAAGAGGGAGAATGGAGGAAAGAAGGAAGGGGAGAGAGGGAGGGAAAAGGAAGGAGAGAAGGAAAGGGTGACGGGGAGAAAGAAAGGAAGGAAGAGGGAGAATGGAGGAAAGAAGGAAGGGGAGAGAGGGAGTGAAAAGGAATTGAAGGAGAAGGAAAGCGTGAAGGGTGAGAAAGAAAGGAAGATGGAGAACGGAGGAAAGAAGGAAGGGGAGAGAGGGAGAGAAAAGGAAAGGGTGAAGAGGAGAAAGGAAGGATGGAAGAGTACGGATAAGGGAGAATGGAGGAAAGAAGAAGAAACCCAGGCCCGGGGTGCTCTGGAGAGCCAGATGCAATCATGAAAAGAGCCACATCTGGCTCTCGAGCAGTAGGTTCCCTTCCCCTGCCATAGGCCATTCACATATAAGGCAAACAAATAAATACATATATTGAGAGCTGCCACTCCTAGGAAATGTCCTCTATTATTTGCCTAGACTTTGAGCTGAAGTTGGGTTTCACGTTCTCCTGAAAGCAGAAGGCCAATCCTCCCATTTGGGAAAACGAGCCAACTGCCTTGGGGTAAGGAAGGCCGAAGGAGGAGGACAAGAGCTCTCTGACACATCGCTTGCTCTTCATCACCTAAACCAGTGTTTCCCAACCAGTGTGCTGGGGCACACTAGTGTTGCATGAGCGATCAACAGGTGTGCCGTGGGAAATTGGAAAATCCAGGAGGGGGAGAGGGGAAGAGTCTAGTGTGTTGAAGTATAAAAACCCTAAGAAACCTACCTCTATAAAGGCACAAAATTACAACCACCCCCCTCCCCACCCGTTGTCTACTTGGTCTCTCCCTCTCCATGCATTGGGAAGGCCCGCCTCCCTTTCCCCAAGTCTTGCCTCCTGGGGGTTCTGTGTGGGAAGTTTGGCCCAGTTCTATCATTGGTGGGGTTCAGGATGCTCTTTGATTGTAGGGGAACTATAAATCCCAGCAACTACAACTCCCAAATGTCAAGGTCTATTTCCCCTGAACTCCATCTGCCCAACTCCAAAACTTAAGGTCAATGCCCACCAAACTCTTATAGCATTTTCTCTTGGTTATGGGAGTTGTGTGGGAAGTTTGTGTCTTTCTGCCATTCCTGCCAGGATATCTATGTTGTTTCCCGAAAGTAAGACAGCGTCTTACTTTCTTTTCCCCGAAAAGTCCCCCCACGGCTTACTTTCGGGTGCGCCTTATATAACTAAGACGCACTGCCGCCACGCCGCCCGCCATTTTGCCGTCCGCCGCCGCCGCCGCAATCCGGCCCCATCGGCCGCGGCACACCTCATCGGCGCAGCTTTTCTTGACGAAAGAAGGGGGAGGGGGAAAGGAGCCAGGGGCGTGGAGAAGCGGCGCCACGTCACTCTGACGGGCGCTGTAGGTGAACGCCTCTGGCTCTCTCCCCTCCCTTCCTTGGAGGCCTGGCAGAAAGGTGTGCCTGGGCCGGCGGCGGCGGCGGCGCAACGAGGTACGGCTTACTTTCGGGGTACGGCTTAGATTAGCCGACCCCCCTGACCCCTCCGATGTCCTTACAATCGTGTGTCTTACTATCGGGAAACACGGTATGTTGTGTTCATCAAAACAGGCCCAGGTTTCACACTGAGTGTATAAATACATTTAAAAACATATTAACTATATGTATGACTGTGTTAGAGTGTCATTTTGTGTCATTTTGGTTGGTTGGTGGAGTCCACAGTGCTCTCTGGGTGTAGGTGAACTACAACTTCCAAACTCAAGGTCAATTTCCAAGCAAACCCTTTCAGTACTTTCTGTTGGTAATGAGAGTTCAATATGCCAAGTTTGGTTCAATTTCATTGTTGCAAGAGTTCAGGATACTCTTTGATTGTGTGTTAACTATAAATCCCAGAAACTGTAAATCCTAGAAACTGAGTGTATAAATACATTTTATAAAACATATTAACTATATGTATTACTGTGTTGGAGTGTCATTTTGTGTCATTTTGGGTCATTTTGGTGGTGGTGTGCCCCAGGATTTTGCAAATGTAAAAAGTGTGCCGCTGCTCAAAAAAGGTTGGGAAACACTGACCTAAACCGACCTGCTGTCTTCCGTTGTGAAGGACACCGACCTATTACCAGCATTCAAGCAAATCCCACTGTCAGTCTAGACTGCTTTTGTCCACGCCGAACAGGAGTATCTTGTTCTTCCTTTACCATCAGGCAGTAAACTGTCTCGGCCCAGCCTTAGGGACCACCGCACGCCGGCTCGTGCAGCTGCCTAAAATCAACCCGTATGTCTTTGAAACACATTTTTATCTCGACAGCACCATGCGGGGCTGGCTTCTTAAAATTTCAGGCTGGCCCCTAGGAATTTTGTACGTGTTTCCAGCCCTGCATGGGGCCGGGAGCGGAGCGGTCACGCAGAACAGCCTGCAGGTTGCAATGCGAAGAAACAGGAAAAAATAAGACATGGTCAGACACATCCACTTGTTGGAAAGAGATTTCGGCTGAACTGGCTACTCGGGGGTCTTTCCGAGACACCTGCCCTATATATAGTGTCATTGTACATGTATGAATGTATATACAGTACGTATGTGCACGTGTGTGTATATTTTATATACGGAGTGGGGGAATATGAGTTATAAAGGCTATTCATGTCGGATAAGTCTCTCTTATCCGACATGAATGGGCCGCCATTCCCTTCCACTCTTTTGTCTTTCCTTCGTTCTCTCTTTCCTTCCTCCTTCCCTTCCTTTCTCCTTCCATTCTTCCCTGCCACCCATTCGTCCTTCCTTCCTTCCTTCCTTCCCTCTCTCCCTCTTTCACCTTCCTTCCTTCTCTTTCCTTTATCCTTCCCTTCCTCCCTTTTTCCTTTCTCTTTTTCCTTCCCTTCCATCCTTCTCTCTTTCCTCCTCTCCCTCTTTTGCCTTCCCTCCTTCCCTTCCGCCCTTTCATCCTTCCTTCCCACTCTTTCTTCCTTCTCTTTTGTCTTCCCTTCATTCTCTTTCCTTTTTTCCTTCCATTTATTCTCTCCCTTCCTTTTCTTTTTCCTTCCTTTAATTTTCCTTCCCTTTTGTCTTTCCTGCTTTCTCTTTCCTTTATCCTTCCCTTCCTTCCCTCTCTCCCTCTTTCACCTTCCTTCCCTTTTGTCTTTTCTTCCTTCTCTTTCCTTTATCCTTCCCTTCCTCCCTTTTTCCTTCTCTCTCTTTTTCCTTCCCTTTCATCCTTCTCTCTTTTTTGTCTTTTCTTCCTTCTCTTTCCTTTATCCTTCCCTTCCTCACTTTTTCCTTCTTCCTCTTTTTCCTTCCCTTTCATCTTTCTCTCTTTCCTCCCTCTCCCTCTTTTGCCTTCCCTCCTTCCCTTCCGCCCTTTCATCCTTCCTTCCCACTCTCCCTCTTTCTTCCTTCCCTTTTGTCTTCCCTTCATTCTCTTTCCTTTCCCCTTCAATTTCTTCTCTTCTTTCTCTGTTTCCTTCCCTTCCACCCTTCCTTCCCTTTTGTCTTTCCTTCTTTCTCTTTCCTTTATCCTTCCCTTCCTCCCTTTTTCCTTCTCTCTCTTTTTCCTTTCCTTTCATCCTTCTCTCTTTTTTGTCTTTTCTTCCTTCTCTTTCCTTTATCCTTCCCTTCCTCACTTTTTCCTTCTTTCTCTTTTTCCTTCCCTTTCATCCTTCTCTCTTTCCTCCCTCTCCCTCTTTTGCCTTCCCTCCTTCCCTTCCGCCCTTTCATCCTTCCTTCCCACTCTCCCTCTTTCTTCTTCCTTCCCTTTTGTCTTCCCTTCATTCTCTTTCCTTTCCCCTTCAATTTCTTCTCTTCCTTCTCTGTTTCCTTCCCTTCCACCCTTCCTTCCCTTTTGTCTTTCCTTCTTTCTCTTTCCTTTATCCTTCCCTTCCTCCCTTTTTCCTTCTTTCTCTTTTTCCTTCCCTTTCATTCCTTCTTTCGCCTTCTCTCCTTCCCTTCCGCCCTTTCATCCTTCCTTCCCACTCTCCCTCTTTCTTCTTCCTTCCCTTTTGTCTTCCCTTCATTCTCTTTCCTTTCCCCTTCAATTTCTTCTCTTCCTTCTCTGTTTCCTTCCCTTCCACCCTTCCTTCCCTTTTGTCTTTCCTTCTTTCTCTTTCCTTTATCCTTCCCTTCCTTCCTTTTTCCTTCTTTCTCTTTTTCCTTCCCTTTCATTCCTTCTTTACCTTCTCTCCTTCCC